>JAMPIV010014519.1:5000-131018 GCA_024509875.1 Oreohelix idahoensis | reverse complement strand
CCTGGAATGCAGAGGGAGTGAACAGCAAGCAGGCTGGATACAGCAAAAAGACAGAGCTGGAAAACATCTTGTATGAGAAGCAAGTCAGTGTTTGCTGTATCCAAGAGACTCACTTGAAAGCAGATCAAACCTTTAAAATAAGGGGATATCAATGCTTCAGATCCGACAGAAAAGATAGACGAAAAGGAGGAGTACTTACTCTTGTAAGGAATAACATTCCTGCACACGAAAGGAAAACCTTCATGGATGGAGCAGAATATCAGCTGTTGCAGATAAAGGTAGACAAGATGGAAATAGAACTCCTGAACTATTACTGTCCGAACAACAAACCCCTGAGTCTCAGCTCTATACAGGTACCAGCCACCAACTTTATAGCAGTTGGAGACTTTAATAGCCACTCCCAGAGCTGGGGCTATAACCATCTGGATCACAGAGGTGAAGAGGTTGAAACTTGGCAAGATGATCACTCCCTAATCCTAGTCAATAATGCCACAGATACTCCTACCTTCTACTCCAGAGGATGGCACACAACTTCAACACCAGATCTTGCCTTCTCCACACCAGATATAGCTGGATCTATTAGTAGAGAAGTAGGAGACCAACTAGGGGGAAGCGACCATCGCCCAATCTTTCTTACTGTCCAGAGTGCAACTCTCAGTACAGGCCCAGCCATTACAAGATGGAACTACAAAAAAGCCAACTGGGGTTTATTCAGGCATCAGGTGAACACGCTGCTGTCTACCCTCAAGGTACAGAACAGAGACATTAATGAAGTGGTAAAAGACTTCAACAGATGCATACTACAAGCTGCAAAAGAAACCATTCCCAAAGGATGCCGGCGTAACTACATACCATACTGGTCCAGCACACTCCAAGAACGTCAGGAAGCTATGGACAGGGCTAGAAAGGACGCAGAGTCTCAGCCTTCACTTGAAACTCACAACAAATGGAAAAAGGCTGTAGCAGAGTTTCAGAGAACAAAGCTAGAAGAAAAACGGAAAAGCTGGAGAACTAAAACGGCATCGCTGAACCTTGAGAAAGACGGCAGGAAACTTTGGAGATTAGTCAAGTCTCTAAATGAAGAGCGTTCCTCACCTAGGCAGACTATCACATTGGATGAAGGTGGCAAACTTTTCAGAGGAAAACAAGCTGCAGACTTGTTTGCTAGAAGATACAGTTCAGAAAGCAACTTACCCATTAACATAGATCATCAGAGAGAGATAAGAAAAGAAATACTGGCAACCATGGGACAGACAGATACTCCTGCCCCAATGAGGGAACCCATCACACTAGGAGAACTACAGAAGGCTATTTCCAAGCTTAAGTTTCAAAAGTCACCCGGCCCAGACAAAATCAGCAACGAAATGCTAGTAAATCTGAGCTCAGCAGCAAAGACAAAACTGCTTGAGATATTCAACCACAGCTGGTTGAAAGGAACGGTACCCCAAGTATGGAGAGAAGCCATCACAATACCCATACTAAAGAAAGGGAAATGTAAGACCGAGGCTGCAAGTTACCGGCCAATCAGTCTCACAAGCTGTGTTGGGAAGACTATGGAGCGAATAGTCAACCACAGATTGAAATGGTATTTAGAGTCTGAGCAGATCCTGGTGCCGGAACAAGCTGGATTTAGAGAATGCTACAGTATAGAAGACCAAGTTACTTACTTGTCTCAAGCAATAGAAGATGCCTTCCAGGAGAAGAAAAAGGTCCTAACGATCTGGGTCGACTTCAAGCAGGCCTTTGACAAGGTGTGGAAAGATGGCCTCATTGCAAAACTTAGGAGAAGTGGAATCCAAGGCAACATGATGAAATGGATCCAGTCATACTTGCATAACAGGAGAACTAGAGTCACTCTTGACGGTCTGCAGAGCAGAAAAGTGTTGCTCCATCAGGGGGTACCTCAAGGAGGAGTAATTTCCCCAACACTCTTCCTTGTTTACATCAATGACCTGGTGAAAGATCTCCCTGCAGGAGTTAAAGCTGCCTTATATGCAGATGACCTAGTACTCTGGTGCGCTGATGAAAATGTCACCACAGCAAATTATAGAATGCAGCGGGCAGCAGACATGCTAGTGTCATGGGCAGAGAAATGGCTTATCACAATAAACACAGACAAAACCTCCACAACACTGTTCTCCCTCGCCCCCAAGGACAAATCAGCTAACATACACCTAGGGACAACCGTGATCAAGGAAGAAAGCTACCCCACCTATCTTGGGGTGACATTTGACCAAAGGCTTACATGGAATAAGCATATTGAAAATGCAGAAGGAAAGGCCCGAAGACGACTAGGCATACTCAGAAAATTAGCAGGTACCAACTGGGGAGCAAATGAACGAAATCTAAAGAAGATTTATAATGGAGTAATAAGACCACACTTAGAGTTTAGCTCAGCAGCATGGTCATCAGCTGCTAACTCACATCTGCAGTCTTTGGACAAGGTGCAAAATCAAGCTCTCAGGCTCATTACAGGAGCCATGAAAACTACACCAATAACAGAGATGCAGAAGGTTGCTGGATTACAGACATTGTCCCATAGAAGAGACACAAAAACCATGATCCAGATGGAAAAGTACAACAGTATGCCAATGCACCCAATGAAGGCAAGACTAGATGATCTGGCATTGGGACGTCTAAAGCGTAGCAGCTTTGTGCATCGGGGGAAAAGACTTATAAGACAGCATCAAGAAGACCTATCCATGAAGACAACACCACTGAAGCCCACCCTATACCCTGTACCATGGGAGCAGGCCAGCAGTGCCCTCCAAATTAATACATCAGTCAGTGGTCTCACAAGTGGATGTGAGTATAATGATCTGCAAAAACGAACTGCTACATTGAGTATGATCCAAGAAAGCTATCCCGATCAATCATGGATACATGCCTATACAGATGGATCAGCAACTAATGCTGTTAGGAATGGAGGTGCCGGTATCTTTATCTCATATCCTGACAACCACTATGAGACTAGGCACATTCCCACTGGTAAATTCTGTTCCAACTATACAGCTGAGGTTCAAGCTCTAGAGCAAGCTGCAAATATGATTTATAACACCAACTCTGACTGCCACCAGGTAGTCATCCTCACAGATGCACTGTCTGTCCTGCAAGCTCTCAAGGGTGGTAAACTCCCGCATCTGAGAAATGAACTAAACAAGGTAGCTGCCAAAAAGAGAACCATACTTCAGTGGGTACCATCTCATTGTGGTGTACCCGGAAATGAAAAGGCAGATAAACTTGCAAAAAAGGGAGGAGAATGTGAACAAGAAGATAATGAAGTCACATACTTTGAGAAAAAGAGAGCTATCCAGACTATCAGAAGAGAACAGAACCAACCCAAAGACGACTATCACACTCTCGACCGGCAGGGACAGATAACTATTTTTCGACTCAGGACAGGGCATAACAAACTGAATAAACACATGCACAAGCTACGATTGTCTGCTTCACCACTGTGCACATGTGGATTAAACGAACAAACTGCTGAGCATGTTCTACAGGACTGTCCTCTGTATGACCAGTTAAGAAAGATATACTGGCCGAATGACTCAACACTAAATTCAAAGCTATATGGAGTTAAAGAGGAACTTCAAACAACAGTCGAATTCATCATGAGAACTCGTCTGACGGTGTAATCATCAAAGATGCGATCGCAAGAAGAAGAAGAAGAAGGATCATCAGTCATAAGAGAAATAATATCCCAGACCAAGTTTATCGCAGAATACCCGTCGAAGAGGAATTACTAATTTCCCAGGCCAAGTGATTCATAGAACACCGTCATAAGTGGGATTTCTCAGACGAAATTGATTCGAGAGCATATGTACCGAAATTGCTCGCGTCCATCTGAAAATCTGCGCAAGGAGATTGTGTATTCCCAAACATTTTGGGTAAGTTGTGAACATTTCTATTACAAACGTGAATTTACCATGTTTTCTTGCTAGTGGATATATATGAGGCTGGCAACCTCAACATATGAAAATAGTATATTCATGAACCACTACTGCAAGAGCTGGTGATTGTTTCTGACTAGTCGTGCGGGAAACCCGACAGCAGAGCGACCCCAGACTCCAACTGGAGCAGTGATGAGTGATGATTACATCACATGTGCCTAAGGTGTAATATATTATTTTGTGAGAATTATGTATCTTTTTTAAGTATAATTCAGGCAAGTCCTTATTCACGCTCCAGACGCAATTTCCTAGTTAAACACGCAGAAGGATATGGGTGAATTTTCATCATATTCCCTGAGTTACCCTGTGTGCTCGGGAATTTAATTCTTCTGAGAGGTTAACATTGGTGGGTGGAGCGCATGACATTGAGCCTGTTAGTTTGCGGCGAACAAATGTACTCAGCCGGCATTTGTTTCTTTCTATTTGTCTAAAGTTCGTGGTTACAAGCCATCAGTCGATTTGTGGTACTAATGCCACTAGTGTGAGAGAAAAGCATCTACGATAACCACCTACAGTGGAAGAGAGTGTGGAGAAGGCTTTCGTCATCACAGAGTTGATGAACCACAGCTGCAGGACTCACTCATACAAGCTAAGTGGTAACTAAAAGGCACCGGCAAAAAAAAAAAAGACATTTGTTAAACTTTAAAGATAAAGTTAAATTTCCACCTACGTCTCAATGACGAGAACTTTATAACTATCAAAATTCCACTAATCTTTCCATATTTATTTTAATCTGTTAAAGACTATTTCCCTATTACATTTGTTACCTGTTGTTTTAAAACTAAACAATAATAGTTGATTCAGTTATATGTATGAAAGCAAACTTATGAGCCAGAATAATTAATAATATATATAAATACTTAGCCATATATTTACACTAAACAGAGCTATACCTTATAAGAGGGATTTCGTTGGATTATACCATCTAGGGGGCTTGAACGGGCTAAACCATTGCTTAAATCCTTCACAAAAGGCAACGGACCAGATAATAAGTTAACAAACTGCTCAGCCCTAAGCAGCTTTTGTTCTTGACTTCTGGGAATATCTTGTGAAGGCTCCCTTAATGTAGAAGTATCATTAATCTTCTGTCTACATCTCTGCCAAGAGTAATCTTACGGGCAGGTAGATACATTGGAAGCCAATATTAGATACTCTTGAGTTTTGGTCACTGTTAAACCACTACTGCAAAGCAGGGAAGGCAATCCGTGACATGAACAACAGAAAAACAACAGACGTGAGTGGCTTACTGGGGAATCCAACTCAAGACCTTCCGTGCGGCACCCCCGCCTAGCTATGGAAGCGAATCACACTATCCTCTCTGCCAGCTAAGCACCACAAAAAATGATGCTTCTATGACAGGGGTTATTAGTGCGACCAGCAACACACAACACCGGAAGTTTACCTAGGGCAATCCAGCCTATTAATGCCGTAATCACTTCTGTTGTTCTCCTATTATACAGTATAGATCGGATTACACAAGACAAAGACCTTAATACTGTGCCTAGTAAATGACAGAACAGTATGTACAGGACAGAGGGTAGGTTTTGGTATTGTACAAACGTTGTAAAAGCGTAAACAATAGAAAATGAAAGAATAAGCCCACAGAAGAGATGTTGGAATATGTACTGCTGGAGAGGACTGAAGACAATAAAAAGAGACGGACTAATTTCGTCACACATGTCTTTTTTTATCCTTATGTCTATCTCCAGTCCCCGTTGGTCTCTGAGGAGATAAAGACAGATTAGGGCAAATGTTCCATTGTAAGAGGCGACTAACATGAGGTTGTGTAAGAGGCGACTAACATGAGGTTGTGTAAGAGGCGACTAACATGAGGTTGTGTAAGAGGCGACTAACATGAGGTTGTGTAAGAGGCGACTAACATGAGGTTGTGTAAGAGGCGACTAACATGAGGTTGTGTAAGAGGCGACTAACATGAGGTTGTGTAAGAGGCGACTAACATGAGGTTGTGTAAGAGGCGACTAACATGAGGTTGTGTAAGAGGCGACTAACATGAGGTTGTGTAAGAGGCGACTAACATGAGGTTGTGTAAGAGGCGACTAACATGAGGTTGTGCAAGGGGCGACTAACATGAGGTTGTGTAATGGGCTGACATTTTCATCAGGTAAAAGAAATTGCTGCAGGCACCAACCAACAGTGCTAAAGTATATACTTTCTTGTGCTGCTTGTTTCTTCAATGCGGAATCTCATCCAAGGCTTATCTTTTTTCCTCACCTATTATTCACAGTAGCGTCCGATGAGCCAAGCATTTAGAGCTTTCCTGTCACAGCACAGTTACCGTGTAGGGATCGACACATGGTAACGTCACGCTCCAATCTACATGGCTGCAAATGAGCATCCGACTGTTCGTGAGTTAGTGAGGTCAAGGGCAGCCAGGACGAGAACTACAGTTCATAAAGCTGGACTTAATATGGTAACGTTTTAACACTTCACTCCTCTACGCAATATCTGCTAAGAGATCACCTTTACCTTTACTTATATTATCACAAGTAAACAGAGTAGAGTGAAGACTTGTATTACATAACTGAGTGGCGGAGTTTACCAAACGTGAAAGCCTACATAGCTGCACATGTTTCCCAAGTAAGCTATGCCTATTAGGGCGAGTGGAGAATGCGTGCGTAATTTCAGTATCGAAGCCCGTTTTTCT
Source organism: Oreohelix idahoensis (assembly GCA_024509875.1). Classification (NCBI taxonomy): domain Eukaryota; kingdom Metazoa; phylum Mollusca; class Gastropoda; order Stylommatophora; family Oreohelicidae; genus Oreohelix; species Oreohelix idahoensis. Next base: position 124,400 of record JAMPIV010014519.1, on the reverse strand, counting down.
CGTCTAACGGCGAACAGAACAAGTGTTGGTTGCGGCGTGGACAAAACAGATGCAGCAACACTCAAGCCGTCGCCTGTGGTTGGTTATTGTGTACAACATAGAAAGTAATATTTTTGTGACTGCGGTAACTTTTCTAGACACCCGATGTTTAGTTGCCTCGCATTAACGTGACACTTTCCACCACAATTATAGTCTAGATGTTACAATAGTGACGTATGCCGTGTTTTTATTTCGTTCGCCAAATATTTGAGAAAAGCATTTGTAATAGTGGCTTTTTGTTCAGGAAATCTTGTAAATGCTCCACCACAGACTCTTCATTCGCGGAGTTTTGGAGACTGGAACTTTTGAAATGTAATGGTATGTACTTTATTTGGTGTTGTGTACTTGACAGTAAATATTTTCAGGGGATTCAGGGGCGCTATATTAGGGGAGCTAAAAAATATGGTACTGAGCTTTATCAGACATGTTGGGAAAATCAAGTAAGATGGTTTGGGAATGACGCTTGGAGTTCACTAAGTAAAAAAATAAATTGATACAGACAACACAACTGCATAGAAAATAGGGGATAAATCCAGTGGTAACCTCCTGCTGATTAGGAAATGAGAACCAGATAGAAGAAGTATTTACTGTTAAAGTATTTGTTCCTAAGGTTTTAATGTTTGGGTAATGTTCTTTTTTATTTCAATCATCATCATCATCATCATCATCATCATCATGGTCTTGTAGCGATGGTTACGTGATGAGGTTGTCAGCCTCATGGACAACCTCACGTTAACCGCCTTCTACGACATGCCTGAGTGAGCAGTAGTGATAGTCTTTCGTTGTCTCACCTGAGGCCCCCCCCCCCCAGTACACGGGGGCCTGAGTAGTTTAGGACCCCTGATTTCAGACAGAGAATGAATGAATGTCCAGTTCTGACTCCTTAGAGTGAATAGACAGAATAGAACTGCAAAGTGGTATCCAAACAGGGACCTGTGAGATAGTACTTCATGTGTTCTTCTAGTAGTGGTTTATGCAGCAATTAGTTGTATGTGATGAGACTGCCATCCAGCTTTCAACCTCCTCTCAGTCGCCTCCTATGAAAGTCAGATTTAGATCAGTGTAGGTAAGAGTACAGAAATGACTTATCTTCCAGGCGTGTGAGAGCACGTTCAACCCTTAAGGTAAAGATAGTCCCATATTTGATACTGCCATAGAGGAGCGAAGTGTTGTAGACTTTAGTTGTGCTAGGTCTCAGGTTTAAGAGGAGAGATGACCAGTTCCCTTCCTCACTGCCCTTTGCCTTCCCTAACTCACGAACTGATTCGGGTACCCATTTATATAGCCAAGTAGACTGAAGCGTGACATGACCAGTTTTCGAACCCGGTCCCTTTGCCTCTAGAAGCCAGCACTGTAATCCCTCCGCCACTCGGATGAGTATCACAGTGACTTATCTTTCAGACTTGTAAAGCTTCGTAAAAGGGGATTACCGAAGGTTAAAGACAGGTCAGGTGACCTGTTTTAAAAATACGAAAGCAACAGGAAATAGTGACAGACCCATTAATAAAAAAAAAATTAATGACCTTGACCGGTGTTTAAGAAAAGCTCAGCTATAAGCTCAGAAATAGTTTAAGGAAACGAAATAAAATGTTTTGTTTAATTTAAAATACAAACCCCCCCCCCCCCCCCAAAAAAAAAAACCTTCCAAATGAATATTTATTTAGGTAAAATAAATGCCTTTTAAAAGTTAGTATTTTTGTTTTAAACCTAACGTTGTTATTATGTATTTCATGTTTATAGGATAACACACGAGAACGTGTCTCATTATAAATAAGCATTCAGTTTAGCTAAATTGGTCATTTCTTGTTTGGAACTTGAGCCAGTTAATTATAACTGTTGTTGGTAATTGCATTAGAAACGACATATTGTTCTGCTTCCTTATTACAATTCTCCTTATTCTTTTTAAAGGACTTGAATTTTTCAAAGCTGTGTTTGTTTGTTTGTTTGTGTGATTATTCCTTTCTTTCTTGCGCCATAATATAACTGACAGATCATGTGTCTTCCTTTTTTATGTATTTTTAACGACCCGTCCTCTGTCTGTCTGTCTGTCTGTCTTTCTTTCTTTTTTTTTTCTTTCTTTCTTTCTAGTTTGCGTCTTCATCCCCTCTGTATTCTTAATAAACCCCCCCCCCCCACCCCCACCCCACCCCTTTCTGCCTCTTTCTCTCACTCTCTCACTTTCATGTGTATAATTTAAGGATTATTCTGCCCTGTTCATTAGTGATTATGACAAGGTCCTGTAAATGTGTGTAACTGTTACAATGTTGGGATTTTACTTTGTGTTGCATTTATTTGGAATATTTTATTATTTTAAAAATAATATTTAAAATGCAAATGGATTCAGTATGGCAGACGAGAGAAAGGATGAGCAGAATGGTAGACAGGCCTGCGTGCCCAATTCTAAACCATTTGAAGATAAAGTTCGTTCGTTCGTTCTATTTGATTCATCTCTTGAGTTTGGGAGGGACAAGTAAAACACACGAAGTCCCTACTCACTTAATATAAGTATATAAACCAATAAAACGGTATTGAATCAGTTCTACAAATTAACGGTTCACATAAAACAAGGGACGTTTCGGGTTTTACCCTTCGTCAGCCACAGTTACATTCAGGTGACAAGGACAAGAATTACATATAGGTACTACAAAAACATACGATGATGAGAAACATACAACAAATGAGCGATACAAGCAGATGGAAAAAGTAAACACCCACAGTGATGAGCGAAAAAAGAACAATAATAATACAAGAAAATCATAAAACCTGAAAGAAATACCGAAACAAGAAAGTAAATAATCAACGAAACGAAAAAAGAGAATGAACAAAAACTTCGGAACAAGTAAAAGTCACTTAGCTAGATCCGTAGATGCTTGGAATAGAACACTGAGGTAGCTTGTCCAAGAAATCGTCTAAGGAAGTGACATATTAGATAGCGACAATTTAAAAAGATACAAAAGGATACGAAACGAACCAAAATAAAAACATAAGAAGATAGATCGAAAAAATAACAAATAAAGAAGAATGAAAAAGAGAGAAAAGCCACCAGAATTTAAGCAAAATGAAGTTGGATATTAAGGCCTTTTGGAGATAAACAGCCCATTTGAAAAATAAGACGATTCTCCAACGAAAAGCGAGTCCGGTCATCACCGACACTTGAAAGGAGGGCAGTGACATGAATATCGGAATTACCTGAATGGTCAGGCCTATTGAAATGAAGGGCCACCGGTAAATGTTTGCCATGATAGATGTCATTTAAGTGCTCACGAAACCTGTCTGCCAAACGTCTGCCAGTTTCACCAATATAGGTAATGCCACACCTCTTGCAGATGATAACATAAATCAGGTTTCTGGATTCGCACGTGAAAGACTCTCTAATGACAAATTTTCCTTTTAGGAAAAGTGACTGTCTCAGTTTGGAGTACAAACGGACAGCTCTAACATATACGGCGTTGGCACGGTTTAGTACCAAAGTATGAAGGGCTAGTATGTCTCAAGCGACTGTGTACAAGAATATCCCTAAAATTCCTATCCCTACGATATGCCACCAAAGATGTATCACGAAACAACTCCCTGGTATCAGGATCAGAGTGGAGAATAGGCAGATGTCGAAACAGAATTCTCTTCACCGCCAGACAGTGAGGATGGAAAGTTAGAACCAGTTTGAGTTTGTCAGATTGGACAGAAGGTTTAGTAGTGTGTGCCATCTGACGAGTGACGCGTGTGATGCGATTAAGAGCATCAGATAAAACATGTTCTGGATAAAGACGTCGGCGAAAGAACTCGAGCATCTCTTCAGCTCGCTGATGGAAATCATCGTCATCGTGACATAACCGACGCAAGCGAAGAAGTTCAGAAAAGAGAATGGAATTTTTACAACTAAGAGGATGCGATGAAGTATAAAGAAGGAAACCATGAGCGTCAGTGGCCTTATAATAGACAGACGTTTTAAGACCAGTAGGGCTAATAGTCACAGTGATGTCAAGGAAGTTCACTGAAGTCGTAGACATTTCAGAAGTGAATTTGATGGCAGGATCGAAATTACCAACATAGTCAATAAATCGACGGAGGTCTACCTCAGACATGTCTGTAATGCCAATACCATCATCAATATAGCGGCGGTAAAACTCAGGTATCGGTCCATCGTAACTTTGAAAGACAAAATATTCAAAGTGGCCCATAAACAAGCAAGCATAACTAGGGCCCATCTTAGTACCTATAGTGACGCCACTGATTTGGTTAAAGAATTGGCCATTAAACTCAAAAGAGTTTAGAATAAGAACCAACTCAGCAAGGCAAAGAAGCGGACCTGTACTTATAGTAAGATCAGTACGCTGGTCGAGAAAAAATTGGAGTGCCTTGAGCCCATCAGCATGTGGAATAGAAGTATAAAGGGAACAAACATCTAGGAGGAAAAGACGGTAAGTACGACCAGGCGTGAATCTGATCGAATCAAAGGTAGTGATAGCATGAGTAGTGTCTTTCAAATAAGAAGGCAGATTGGCGACTAAAGGCTGAAAAATACTATCAAGGAATTCAGAAATACGTTCAGTGGGATAAGAACAGGCTGAAACAATAGGGCTACCAGGGTTATCAGTTTTATGCACCTGTAACTGTTCATCCACCATTTGTAACTGGTCACTTTGGATCCCCATTGATAGGTATTAGAATAGTGATGGGTGACAGTTATCTGGTTGAGTCTAAAACGCGAATGAATAATAGAAAATCTCCAAGAGTCAATTCAACTTCAATAGTGTCAAGGACGGACACTAGAACTCGTGGTTGAGTAATGATACCATCAACGGTTTATTTGACAATACGTAGACGTGGACAATACGACAGTTCATGCATATACATAGTAGATTAACTTGTGACATATGGTATTCAGCTTCCATCATATACTTAGTGAAGTATCATCAATAGGCATCGATATATTCATACATGTTTATCTTGCTATAAATGACTTGATTTAACGAACGTTCTATACGACTGTTGACCTCTCAAGGGCAGTCCATCATATCACAATCAAGGGTATACAACCCATTACGGAATACTCCTTCTTAGTTCGTTTGACAATGAAAATCCGACTTCTGATAAAGCAGTATAACTTGTGAAGTGTATACAAACTTCTAACTGCTGACGTTTTGTTTCACCTCTCCATATTAGCCGCTACTCGCATGACGGCTACTTTAAATATTCAATAACGCAGATAGCGTTCATTCCACAAACAATGTTCATATATTAAACATCTTCAAAACTTCCAGTGCATTGACGTTACGACTTTTATCCATTCTGGTCCCAACATGTACGGGTACCAGCTAGAGGTCGACTTGATTGAAGAAAGTCAATGACGAAACTATTCTTACAACATTATCAATCAATTATAATATTACCTGACTTGAGTGACCTGAGGGCTATGACTTAAATTGCAGTGAGCCAGTCACCAAGTAATTACAATATGTCCGAATGAAGGACTGAAAAAAAACATCAGACTCTCAGTCTGAAAGGAACTCTGCCTTGCTCCACTACGGAGATACGTCATCTGCCCCTTTGGTAACAACCGCGCTAATTTACCAATATCAAAAATGTGCGTTCCCGTGCGCAACCAACTATATCACTAACATCTGAGTTGGTGTGTACACATATTTAACAGATGCAGGACCTGAGACTGCAATTATCTGTTAATGCCTGTTAAGGACATAAAATGTACGCAACAGCTGCTTCCTTATCACCCCCCTTTAAAAAGAAAATTAATTCTATTAATTTTTTTTATACGTTAAGTAACTCGGAGAGGTGAGTCAAATTTACATATTCATGTACTAAAAATTACAACATGATTTATATTAATTGATAATGAAGAAACGAATATGAAATTTAAGTCAACTCAACCAAACAAGAGTATGCATAAAAGCATACATCCACAAACGACCTACTTTGGAACGATGTGGTAAAATTAAGAGAAATAAAGTATGAAGGATGATTGAAATTAAACCACAAGAATGTGAAAACATTAAACCAAATAAAAAAATCAACAAATGATTTTAAATGAATAAAATGAGAATACGTCAGAAATGATACGAGAATTAGTAAAAAAAAATGTAAATAAAACAAGCAAAGTGAATAACATACATAATCAAATACGCGAAGTGAACAACACCCTTACTGTGTCAAAAATCAATAAGAGGCACTAATCACCTACTAGTGCTAAAATAATACACCATGAGTGGCAGTTACTAGCACATAGAATCTTATACAAACTACTATTGTTAAAGAATGTTAAATATTCAACTAATTAAGTACATTTAATTGATAATATCTCATCAATATTGTTCATATATTATAATTGTCACTAATTCCAAATTATTTTAATCTCCAATAATCTTAATAAGTGTCACTGTTATTATCTAAAACAGTTAATAATATCTGAAGTTCTGTTATATAAATTATAATCACGCTGAAAAGTTACTTTCCGAGTCATCGAGTAATTTAGCATATTCCTTTGGAAAAGTAAATATCCATCACATAACAATGCCGTTTATATATGTCTACATTGTAACTTTTCGAAGAAAATGTTACCACCTTAAAAAGTTATATCCTAATAAATGTTATGGACAATACACTAAATTATTTCCTTATAGTAATAAAAGTATGAGTAATCCACTTCCATTCGAAAATCAGTGAAGATATAAACTTGCGTAGATGTTAGACAAATAATCAATGTACATTGAGCATCACATTACAATTGAGCGACTGTCTGTGAAGAGGTTTCGATCTCGGTAGGTCGTATTAATTCGCTTGGTTCGCTTGGACATCGTGATAAACAGTCCGCGAAAACATTTTGAGATCCAGGGATCGACCGAATCGAGAAGCTGTAGGGTTGTAAGGCAATGGCATACCTTGTTGATTTTGAAGACTTCACATCTTTAGTATTAAGAGCCGTGAGTGCCGTTTGATCCGACTCCACAATAAAGTGAGAACCTAGTAAGTAACGCTCAAGTTTGGTAACTGACCAAATCAACGCTAAAAGTTCTTTGTCCAGAACCGAATATTTCTGCTCAGTTGACGTTAATTTTCTCGATACGTACATCACAGGATGTAAGGTGCCTGAGTATTCCTGGAGTAATACGCCGCCGATTCCGTAATTGGACGCATCACTACGCAGAATGAAAATAAGGTTTGGATTAGGTAACCTTTTTTTTTTTCGTACGCCCGCTAATAATAATAATAATAATAAATTCTTTAAGCACCAAACACGGCGCATAAGGCAGAAACCAGTGCTCTCCAGGTTGTTCGTTGTGACGCCACTCCTCTTAGCTCTTGCACATTATTTAGGCCCAACGTTCTTCCTTCTCTTATTATTGTTCTTCTGAGTGTTTCTTTTGGTCTTCCTTTTTTCCTCTTACCCTCAGGAACCCAAGTGAGCGCCTGTAGTGGTATTCTGTTGTTTTGCATTCGTAGGACATGACCGATATATGACCATCGTCTTTTCCTTATATAGTCGGAGACATATTTCTGCCTAGAGTCTTCTCTTATTTGTCGATTAGTCTTGAATTCTTTCCAACTGATGTTCATGAGTTTTCTAAGACATTTGTTCTCGAATGTATTCAGCTTGTTCTCCAATGATTTTGTTATTTTCCAACTCTCACAGCCGTATGTTAACACTGAGATAACATTTGAATTAAACAGACGAAGCTTGGTATGTATATTCAATGATCGTAATTTCCAAATGTTAGATAATCTATTGAAGGCGCTAGCTGCCAAAGCAATTCTAGTATGGATTTCTCTTGTTGTGTCACCATCCTGAGTCATTTTACTGCCTAAATAATTGAAACTTTCAACTTTCTGTAGTTTTTCCCCGTTCAAGATGATATCAAAGGTCTCGTTAGAAAAGTTCATAGCTTTAGTTTTAGAGGCATTTATTTGGAGACCTATTTTAACCGAGAGATGACACAAATTATTTATTGCTTCTTGGGATTGTCTTGGTGTTGAACTTAAGAATGCTACATCATCTGCGAAATCCAGGTCCCCCAGGAATTTTCCATTTGTCCATTTTATACCCAATTGTTCATTGTGGGTATAGTTTCTCATAACCCAATCAATAGCTATTCCAAAAAGTAGTGGTGACATAATACAGCCTTGTTTCACCCCTGTTTCTACTGTAAACCATTCTGTATTCCCTTTATTTGTTCTAACACAACATCTTGCATTGTCATATAGCGCTTTGATTATATTCACATATTTTGTTGGAAAACCATAGATTGTAAGTATCTTCCACAATGATGGGCGGTGTAGACTATCAAAGGCTTTTTGAAAATCGACGAAGGTGATAATAAGTGGCGATTGCCTTTCCACTGATTCTTCTATAATTGTTCTTAGTGTGAATATTTGATCAATACATGATCGTTTCGGCCTGAAACCCGCTTGTTCTTCTCTGATCTTTTCGTCAGCATGCAATTTAAGTCTTTCTAACATCATGCAACATAATAATTTTCCAGGTACTGATAATAGAGATATACCACGCCAGTTATTACAGTCTGATAGATCACCTTTCTTCGGTAACTTTACAATAATACTGTCTTTCCATTGTTGTGTTGGTTGTTCTTCTCTCCATACTTCATTTATAATATCTAAAATTCTCAAGAGGTTGTTGTCATTAACTGCTTTAATCATTTCCCCTGAAATTTCGTCAACTCCAGCAGCTTTAAAATTTTTTAATCTTTTAACGGCTTGTTTGATCTCGTCCAGCGTGAATTCATCGCAAGTTATTGGCAAGGTGGTTGTGAGTGTTTCATTATTAAAATCAGGTGTTACTGTTGGTGGTGGTCTGTTTAGCACCTCCATGAAGTGCTCAGCCCATCTCTTCATTTGTTCTTTTTCTGTTGGTATTGAATTCCCTAATTTACCTTTAACAGGTGTTTCCATAGCAGTAGGCTGGTGACATAGTTGTTTTGTAATTTGATAAAGGCACCTACTATTACCAGTTCTTGCAGCATTTTCAGCTTCTACGGCCAGTTCATTGATGAAATGTCTTTTATCTCTTCGAGTTTTTGTCTTCACTTCTTTATTTAACAAGTTATAAGTTAGTTTGCAAGATTCAACTGCATTATGTGTACTTGCCGCTAGTAGTTTAAGTTTTGCTGTTTTCCTTTCTTGTATTTTATCCCAAGTATCTTCTCTCATCCATTTTTTCTTTTTATGTACTAGGTATCCGGTGGTCGCTACTGCTGCTTCTGTCATTGCTGTTCTCAGTTGTTCCCATTTAGTATCGATTGTCTTGGTGGTGATATCGTTGTCAATTTTGCCTAAAGCATCGAAATAGTTGTTCATTTTGACATTATATTCCTCCTTTATATCATTTGATTGCAGTCTGTGTACATCTATTCTTCTATTTTTATTCTGTTGGTATAACTTCTTCAGTTTAATTCTCAGTTTAGCTATGCAGAGGTTATGATCGCTTCCGATCTCTGCACCTCTGTATGCTCTGACGTCTTGAACTGATGAGCGAAATTTAGCGCTTATGCAGAAGTGATCTATCTGGTTCTTAGTTCTGCCATCAGGTGAATTCCATGTTATCTTGTGGATATTCTTATGTGGAAAGATGGTGTCTGCCACAACGAGGTTTGATATTTCACAAAGTTCTAGAAGTCTTTCGCCATTTTGATTCATACAGCCTATGCCATGAGTACCGAGATATCTTTGTACTCCATCGTTGTTGTCACCTACTTTGGCGTTAAAATCACCCATGACTGCTATTATGTCATGCTTGGGTATTGTGTTGATGGTACTTAGAAGTGCTTCATAGAAGTCATCTTTTGTGGTATCAAGAGCGTCGTTAGTTGGTGCATAACATTGTACAATTGAGAGCTTGAAAAATCGTGTCTGAAATCTAGCTAATATTAGCCTCTCATTGATAGGTACCCAGCTGATAAGCGATGCTGCTGCTTTCTGTGTCATTAGGATGGCTACTCCCTCTGTGTGACGATTATCATTACTACCAGAGTATATAATTTGCTTTTTTTCTTCTGAAATATATTTTATGCCCTTCCCCGTCCATCTACACTCGCTGACACCCAATAAGTCCAACTTATAATTATCCATTTCTTTAATTACTTCTTCCAATTTTCCGTCTTGATACATAGTCCTTACATTCCAGTATCCAATTTTAAAAATCTCCTTAGCCCCCAAGATATTAGAGTGAGTCATGTTTACTGTCGAGCCTGGTTCTGTTTCGGTAACAATAGCTTGTTTTACGATAGTGAATTGTTAACTCACTGATCAACCCTCCGATCCAACCGACCGATTCGAGGGTTTCGAGGTCAGTTATAGGAAAATATCTACACCACTAGATACTCTGGTGTATCTTTTATTCTATAATTTAACATAACATGGTACTATCCATCGAAATACACACATTCCTGATGTTTTTCTTTCGGCGTCTAAGGTGAGAAACGAATTTCACCTCCGCTAATACTCGAGGCGAAATCTCAGGTTATTATTTATGTCTAACCTGACATTGATTTTACGTGAGTATCCCTTTATTTCTTGTACAGAGACAGGTGTCCCTCGCCATTCAGGCAAATACTCGCCGATTTCGGAGGTACCCATTGCAGCTGGGTCGGCACAGAAGCCGCCAGTCCCTGGTCGACGACACTCCTTCAAATGTCCTCGCCAGGTCTCGAGTTAATCCAGTCCAAATCCCGGTCGACGAAAAATCCTCAAATGCTGTCGCCCGGGTTTGATCCTGTATCACCCGGTCGCCAGAGCGGTGTTGTAACCACTATGCTAGCGCGGCTCCCAGGTAACCTTAAAACCGGAGCATCGGAAAAAAAATGTTTTGATTGAATCCAACGCGATTTGATGTTCCTCAGACCACCAAATCACGTTAGCTGTGCCCTTCCTCAACAATGAAGAGAAAGGGGCAGTAATGGTAGATAAGTGAGGTATAAATTTACCATAAAATTGAATGAGACCTAACAAAGATCGTACTTGTTTCTTTGTTTTAGGAGCTGTAATATTGAGGATTTTTGAGACATTACTGTCCTCTGTGTATAACATGCCGCGACCGATACGGTGGCCCAAAAATGATATGTCGAGAAAACCAACAAATGCCTTCGATGGCTTAGCTGTTAAGTTATAATCCCGTAATGTGGACAGTAATGTTTTTAATCCATGAATGTGCTCATCCCATGAGTCGCTAAAAAGAAAAATGTCATCAATGTATGCAATGACATCGGGACGGTGAGATAGTATGCGACGCATCATGCGTACAAAGGTAGCAGGTGCGTTTACTAAGCCGAATGGCATACAATTTCACTTGAATAATCCCCGAGGAGTAGAGAAAGCAGTGAGTGGCTTTGCCTTTGGTGTCAGTGGGACTTGCCAATATCCCTTTGACAGGTCAAATTTAGAGAAAAAAGTAGAATTAGCCAGTTTAACCAGTAAACCTTCTAGAAGAGGTAAAGGTTCAGCGTCAAATTGTGTAATTTTGTTTAATTTCCTGTAGTCTACACAAAGACGAATATTGTTATCTTTTTTTCTGATAATCACCATAGAAGAAGAATATGGTGAAGTTGAAGGTTCAATTATATTTAATTGAAGCATCTCATCCAATTCTTTATCAACCTGAGAACGAAAGTGCAAAGGGATAGGGTATGGACGAACTCGAATAGGTGTGTCGTCAGTTAATAGAATATCATGTTGGATAACTGACGTATGACCTGGGATGTCAGTGAGAACATCCTGATACGATTTAAGAAGTAAAGAGACTTGCTGACGTTGATCAACAGAAAGATTAGAAGAAATTGTCACATCATTCCAATTTTCAGTTGGATGAAGTGGTACCACTGGTATAGGTAATGGTACGTCATGAAAAGAAGACTTCGTCTTCAATGACAGACAAATTAGTATATTGTTGAATAGGAGGAGTAGGATCGTCAGTCGCTTGGAACACTGACTGAAGATAGTCAGGACGTGAGTAATATTCCTTCAACATATTAATGTGGAAGGTTTTATGCTTGCCATTTGTCGTGAGACATTCTAAATCCACATATCTAAATTAGAAAGTAAATGTAAAGCCTAACGAATTAATTCAATCAAAGGAAAGAAGAATGGTAAAAGAACAGTGCGGTCACAATAGCGTACACCTGTGTTATAGAACGTCATACTAGCTAAACAAGAAATCCCCTTTTTCTACTTCGTCTGCATAATTGTAACGCTTTCACGTTTGCTAGTAAAGCCTACTGTATCAAATACACCCGTTTCTAAAAATAAAACTAGTACTATATTTCTTGTACGACCTTGAGAGAGACACTGCGTAATGACCTAGATTTAATATTCCATTAATGTCACTATGCACTACGTAAACTAAAAGACAGACGGGCTTAGAGAGAAGAGAGAGAGAGAGAGAGAGATGTACGGAGGAACGCATGCAATACTACCACCGTCTCGCGATATGAAATTAATGCCACCCCACGCGAAAGGCATGCAGGCTTGATTTTTTTTCAAATAAACAGTGACAAAAAACACTACCAATACGAGGTAAGGTTTTAAAAAACATGGTTAATGCTTATTAGGAAACATGACACAATACTGTTTTACGTCTGAAATCCTGACATTAGCCTGACAGTACAGAAGACACCCCATCGTATAGAAGTGAACGGGTGGTAGAAGAAAATACATATTTTGAACGCAGCCACTTAGCTCCATTAAACCTATATATTTGGGTGCCTTAGGACTTGCTGACAAAGAATATGTTAGGTTTTAAGCAAATAGTCAAATAATTAACAAATTATAGCCAAAATATTATAGTGGTGTTGTCTGACAACACAGGATCATATTTGCTCATAATGGCGTGTTTGGACACTGCTTTAGAGGAAATGAGGCCACCACGTTAAATCCGATTTGATTGGCTAGAATAATATGTAAGGCGAAACATGATTAGTCGATGGCAAATACTATTTTTGGTTGTTAATGGCAACGATAGGAAGGGTACTTTTTTTCAAAAGCTTTTGTAAACATGGTCTCATTGGCTAGACCATTTAATATAGTCAATTAGGAGCGTCAGTTCAGTGCCACTTTTTGAAAATCCAATTTGTAAAAGCAAGTGCGTTGAGATCCAGCTCATATTTGTCTAATAAAAGCCTGGGACAGAGGCAGATCGGAATTGTGCCATAACTCATCGCCAGTCAACGTATTTGTTTAATATTTCCGTGAATTGTGGGACCGTGGTACTAACGTATTAAAGCAGCACCTGGTCTGAGTTTTGCTGAATCCAGAGGCTGGTAGCATACTCCTTGGTCAAGATATCGACCAGTGTTGTTTCTCAAGAACACGGTGAAGCAAGCGAGCAGTGGAGACTGTTTCCTGCCGCCCACACAGAAGTTAAGATTTCGTGGCCAGAGCAGCTCTATCTTGTGTATACCCCCCTCTAAAATTGACAATACATTAAATCAAGAGGGACAGTTATTTGTTTCAAATAAAAGAAACTGTGAACCTTTTAAATATTATTTCCACCAGAAACAAACACTTGAAGTCATGATGACAAACAAGAACCTAGCTTGAAAAGCCAGTATTATCTCATAGTACTTCATCACTACTTACACACATATTGTAATAATAATGTATGGCAATACAAAGATCCTATCTATAAATTGTGTACATACAACTTGTGATTTCATTTGATTGTGATTCCTGGTTCACTTTGTAGTTGAATCAGGATATCTATTATTGAAAGGAATTAATACATATTTTAAAAGTTACACTTGACTTATTAAGATAGTCTTATAGAGTGTTTTATGTATGTGAGTGTCACAGTGTTGTAAAGTATTGTGGATTAAATTAAATTGTTTATCTGTCTGTTGGTTGTTGTAAACATACACTTCATCACTATCATAACCCTAGACATTCAAAGTAGTCATCACAATATTCCAGAATAAGTCTGACTGAGGTCTAAATGTGGTAGCAAAGTAAGGTCATCTGTAATACACCACACTTATTAGATACAGATACCTTCACAGCTGATCTCAGTCAGTACACTAAGTCCCCTATAAATATTTATATCATCCCACTTTACCACACCATTGATATCGACAATGTAGTCGACATCGGATATTCTAGAGATGACCTTAAAAGGACCTCTCCAGGTAATTAGTAGACGATTGTTATGAGAAGGTAATAAGACAAATGCTTCGTCACCAGGAAGAAGCTGGAGAAGACGTCTATACCTGTTTTCAAAAAGACGAGCTTTTTCTTTAGCTAGTTCAGATGATGCGGTAGCTAACCTACATGCATCTATGATTGTTTTTCTCAAAGAGATCACATACTCATAAGAGGATTGAGTTTCCTCTTCCATATTCTCTTCAATGAGCAAGTCGTGGAGTAACGACATTGGTACGCGAGGTTGAATGCCAAAAACGAGCTGGAACGGAGAGAAACCAGTAGCTTCGTTTTGCACCTCGCGATACGCAAAGAGAGCAGCGGGTAGGACTCGGTCCCAATCCTGAGGATGATCCTGAGTAATCTTGCCTAACAACTGTTTGAGTGTCCTATTCTGACGCTCAATTAAACTATTGGACATTGCGTGGTAGATCGAACTAAGAGATCTATCTATACCTAACGTCCTCATGACCTGAGACATTGATTCAGAAATAAACTGGACACCATGATCCGATAAGATCTTACGTGGAAAACCAATGCGCGAAAAGATCAACCATAATGCCTCTGCAACACTAGCAGATGAAGTATTTTTCAGAGGTATGGCCTCAGGCCAACGCGTACACATATCAATACAAGTAAGAATATGTGTATGTCCTCTAGCAGAAGGTAGCATAGGACCAATGATGTCAATCGCCATTTTATCAAATGGTCGAATAGGGATGTCCGCAGCTTGAATAGGAGCCGCATGATATGGACCCCGAACTTTAACTTCCTGACATGTCACACAGGAACGACAGTAGATAGTCACATCTTTATGAATGCCTGGCCAATAGAATGCAGATAGCACTCTAGATTTGGTTCGTGAAAAACCCATGTGGCCTGCGCAATATACGAGCTCTCATAGCAGAAGGTACTAAAATCTGAGAACGTACGGATGAATCAGTTTCCCGTATCATTCTCATCAAAATACCATTTTTAAGTGCAAAATTATGTCTAGATTTTGAATTTTTGTTGGTGGCATTCTTTTTGTTAACTAGTTGAAAATTTTTTTTAAAAGAAGCATCATTCTTTTGTAAAGTAGCAAACAACTCCCGTGAAATAGGAGAATCATCGTCATTATTGGCATTGACCGTAGGTTCAGAAGGTGTATTACGCAACATATCATTAGCTTGCACTCTAGTAACTACTGCATTTGCAGCATGAATATGTCGCTCTTCCCATTCAGCAATTTGCTGTGGGGTACACTCTTTTATACCATGTATTCGACCCAGTATGACATCACTAATTGGATTTTGAAGAAGGCATGCGTGGATCTTTCCTGAAAAGAAAGGTGTTTTAAGATCAATAATGGCTGTAGGAAAGGTTTCCACAGTCCCACCAAACGTCACGCATTTGACAGTATTGCCAGTTGCACAGGATGGGTGGATCAACGAATTCCGGACTCCAACGGTGCTGCAACCTAAGTCAAAAAGAATAGAGCAAGGAATATCACTGACAAATCCGCTATTAAATTTAAGACATCCTTTTCCCTTGTGCACCGACGCAGAAGTGGCCGTACAGACTGCTGGGAGACTTGGCAAAATATGTCCGCATCGCAGCGGCGTGATCGCCTTGGGCTGGAATAGGGTTGTGCACTCGTGACAAGCCTTAACCTGCTCAAAATCAAGAGAAAATGACATGGCATTATGTGTATTAACATTTTTATCCTGTTCTTTGTTAGTTTGAGCATCCATCAAAGCAACATTAGAGTGATGACGCGGTCTAGTGCTCGAAGATCTATCTCTACGCCGCGATCGATTTTGACTATTATCTTTAAAATTGCCATAATTGCTATTTCTGTTTGAGTTACAATCTTGGTTAGAACGCCAATTATTGTTATCACTGTTATGTCTTTGACCATATGATCTATTCAGAGAACCATGTCTATTGTGAGAATACTGCGATTTGGATCGCCAATTTTGTTTATAATTGTCTCCTTGATTATTTACAAAATTATTGTTATCAAAATCTCGTGATCTGTGAGATTGGCACAGGAAACATTATATGGAGAAGATTGCTGAAATTGTTTTCCCTTATAAAAATTAAAAGAATTGAAATTCTCGTTATTTCCCTTTTTAAAGTTTCTGTCGTTACTGAAAGAACGATGTCGCGAATAATTATTATGTTGCATAGCAAAAGCAACAGGTAATTCATCTTTAATCTGGGCATTGCTAATATCCATGTTCGGATGGGCAGTACAAACATTCTTGCAGTTTTGATCCATATCTTTCATATTAGTTGGCTTACGTTCATGTAAAAAAGAAAGAAATGCTGGATTCACTGAAGATAAAACTTTATCGCGTTGCAATAAATCAAAGAGACCGTCATAGGATTTTTCTACCTTGGACAATTCGATCCATCTTTATAGGTGAGACGTATCTGTGAAAGGAAATCACTAAAATTCTTTCCAGATTGTGGTAGAAGAGTTTTAAAACGTACCCTGTACTCATTTTCCGACATTTGATATTTCTTAAGAAGAGCAGCTCTGAGAGCATCATAATCATTTTTATCAGTAGAACTAGTCGTATGGTAGACCGCCATAGCATCGCCTGTAAGTAGTCTCGATAAATGTGTACAATATTGTGCTCTATCCAAGTTATAGGATTTACATGTTGCTTCAAATCTATCTAAGAAGAAAATTACGTCGTCGGATGGTGGATTAAAGTTTGGTAATTTTAAGTTAACCTCCCTAATATATTTATTTTTAGACGAAGCTTGACCTTCATGAGTCTTTTGAGTATTAACCTCATGAGCTAATCTCATTCTATCATGTTCTAAATCGGCAAGTTTTAAATCATGCTGTCGTTTCTTTTCATTTTCCTCTGCCTCGAGCTGAAATCTTTTTGCATTTTCTTCAGCTATCAATCTCCTACTATCAAGTTCCGTTTTGTTCCTTTCCATTTCTAAACGAAGTCTTTTTTCGTTTTCTGCAGCCTCAAATTGTTTTTGTTCCATTTCACTTTTCATTTCAAATTGTTTTTGTTCCATTTCAATTTTCATTTCAAATTATTTTTGTTCCATTTCAATTTTCATTTTGTTCTCGTTTTCTTCAGCCTCAAATTTCCTTTTTCGCTCATTTTCTTCAGCTTCAAATTTTAAATTTTCTAACCTTAGAGTTTCTAATTTCCTCTGTTCGGCTTCCATCTCTTGAGCCTTTTTATATTCCGTCATAGCGAATTGCCTTACCTCTTCAAGAGGTATCTGAAGGGCTTTAGCTTGTTTAATAAAATAATCTAACGAATACATTATGATCAATAAGTAATTGATATACTTCTTTCTCGTAAATGTTACTCAATTAATGTCTAATAAGTTTTTTGACTCTAATAAGTGTTACTCGTTCCTGTCCAAGAACGGTATGCAATATCAGATAATTATCAAATATATTATTAATTAATAAAATAAGTTATGCAATGAAATGTTATGATGAAGCAAAAGCAATAGACAATGACAACAATAGTGACGGGACAAAATAATCAAAGACGAATGACAACATTCGCAGAAATCAACGAAAAATCAGAATGTGAAACTAAAATCGACTGTTACAAAGAATTGCAATGACAACTGCGATGAAATACCGAACAAGACAATTGACAACACAGTGTATAGACACCAAGGTGTAAAAAACTAAACGAAAGCAAGGCGGAGATGGACGACCGTTACGTACAAAAGACATCATAAAACTAAGGTACATATATAAAAATTACCACAAAAACAACAATGAAACTTGACGAAACAGCTAAACAGACAGTTGTCACAGGCAACCAGACACAGTGGACCTAAAATCCATCGACACTCACGTATCGGAACATTCCACTGCGGGAAGTCTGCAAAATATGTCCCTATAGAACACTTACGACGGACCTGTGATGAAACTGGTATGTTTCCGTCGTAAGCCGCCTTACCCAACCTCCCGCTGAAAACATTGAACATAGAACCAATAATATGACAAATATAGTAATGAACATTTCAACCGAAGAGCTCAGCTAACGAAAACGGTAGCAAAAACAAACAACAGCGTTATAACTTATCTTAATTCCAATATGGAAATATTTCCCGATCCATGCAGTATTGCGAACTTAGGAAATCGGACGCTGTATTACTGAGCCTTGGTATTTTGACAGTTGGAAGAACTTGATTCCATTCCACGTTGTTGATAATGAAGTGTGTTCAGCGTTGACGGTTGACTTTGAGTAACCTTGACCTCGAAGTGAGTTGCTGTCGTCTTGAATTGAAATTTCAACTGGTACACGAGTAATTCATTGATGGATTTCGTTCCCATGAATTTGATACATTCATAACACAGCTGGCCGCCATTTGTAACTGTTCATCCCCCATTTGTAACTGGTCACTTTGGATCCCCATTGATAGGTATTAGAATAGTGATGGGTGACAGTTATCTGGTTGAGTCTAAAACGCGAATGAATAATAGAAAATCTCCAAGAGTCAATTCAACTTCAATAGTGTCAAGGACGGACACTAGAACTCGTGGTTGAGTAATGATACCATCAACGGTTTATTTGACAATACGTAGACGTGGACAATACGACAGTTCATGCATATACATAGTAGATTAACTTGTGACATATGATATTCAGCTTCCATCATATACTTAGTGAAGTATCATCAATAGGCATCGATATATTCATACATGTTTATCTTGCTATAAATGACTTGATTTAACGAACGTTCTATACGACTGTTGACCTCTCAAGGGCAGTCCATCATATCACAATCAAGGATATACAACCCATTACGGAATACTCCTTCTTAGTTCGTTTGACAATGACAATCCGACTTCTGATAAAGCAGTATAACTTGGGAAGTGTATACAAACTTCTAACTGCTGACGTTTTGTTTCACCTCTCCATATTAGCCGCTACTCGCATGACGGCTACTTTAAATATTCAATAACGCAGATCGCGTTCATTCCACAAACAATGTTCATATATTAAACATCTTCAAAACTTCCAGTGCATTGACGTTACGACTTTTATCCATTCTGGTCCCAACATGTACGGGTACCAGCTAGAGGTCGACTTGACTGAAGAAAGTCAATGACGAAACTATTCTTACAACATTATCAATCAATTATAATATTACCTGACTTGAGTGACCTGAGGGCTATGACTTAAATTGCAGTGAGCCAGTCACCAAGTAATTACAATATGTCCGAATGAAGGACTGAAAAAAACATCAGACTCTCAGTCTGAAAGGAACTCTGCCTTGCTCCACTACGGAGATACGTCATCTGCCCCTTTGGTAACAACCGCGCTAATTTACCAATATCAAAAATGTGCGTTCTCGTGCGCAACCAACTATATCATTAACATCTGAGTTGGTGTGTACACATATTTAACAGATGCAGGACCTGGGACTGCAATTATCTGTTAATGCCTGTTAAGGACATAAAATGTACGCAACAGCACCTTAGGAAGCATGTAAAAGGAAGGCTTACCTAGACTACTATCTAAAATATGGAGAGATAAAACACTAGATTTATTTTTTTACTCACCCAATAGCAGACTGTTCAAATATTTCAGGAGTTCTGATTCTACGCCACCCTAATGTGATTATACTCGAATTATTGTCTGATTTACTGTATAGATATGTTGGATTTTTTTATTTTTTTTTGCCTTTTTGGTGTATTTTATTTTTCCTTTTCATTACGTTCTTGTTTGTTTAAAAAAACATACTTAATTTTGATTATGATTGGGTACTGTCAATGTATGCTGCTATATTACCTATAATGTTGTTTGCCTTTAACTTAATGCTTAAAGTAACATGTGGGAAAGAAAGGATATAATATGCAAGATAAGTGAGAGTGGAAGGGCAGAATGTTAGACGGGCTGCGAGCCCAAGTCCTAACCCTTTGAAAATAACGTTCGTTTTCTTTGTCACTCTCTCCTGAGATTTTCCTTTCAGCTGTTTTTTTTTTTTCAATAACGCTTTGCACTGTCAGCCAGTTTCTCACTGAGTGTCTTGTGTCACAATCTGTATTATTTCGCGCCTAAAATAAACTCATATTGTTGCATTTTCATGAGTGAGTTGAATGAATGTCAATGAACGGTAGTGACTATCACTTCTGTGAGTGGGTATGTTACGAAGACTACCTTTTCCCAGAGATTAAGATAAACAGTGATGACTTTGGTACCTGTCGTGGATTATGCTGCTAATTTGTAAATAAATATTCCAACATCAATGTTCAGAATAAGAGTAATGGTAATTGGTAGAGACATAAACACGCCCACAATTGCAGGGAAGAGGGTCTTGTAGGATTACTTCATAGAAAGGAAACCACGAATAAGAAACATGAAAAGGAGCGACAGGATAGATAAAGATATAAGAGAGTCTTGAAAGAAGAAAAAAAAACAACTAATGACTGAATGTCATTTTGTGACAGTGACTGAGTTAAATTACTGTGTCTTTGTGAGCACGAGGTAGTTAAATTACTGTGTCTTTGTGAGCACGAAGTAGTTAAATTATGTGCGTACAAACATTCATTCATCAACTTTCTACTCCCCAAAGAGCATAGGCCTTCGGCAAATTTAAGCCAAGTCGTCCTGTCCCAGGCTACCTGCTCAAGCTCTTTTCACATCATCTTCATCCCCGTCTTGTATGTCTTCAGTTGTGTTCTCCATGGTGTTCACCGTTCTTCTTCATCCCCGTCTTGTATGTCTTCAGTTGTGTTCTCCATGGTGTTCACCGCTCTTCTTCTATCTCTCTTACCCAGGAGATTCCAGAACGAGGACTTCCTGTGAATGCAATCAACAAGTTGTCTCAGTGTGTGCCCTGTCCATCTCCAGCATCAACAGATTGTCTCAGTGTGTGTCCTGTCCATCTCCAGTGTCAACAAGTTGTCTCAGTGTGTGCCCTGTCCATCTCCAGCATCAACAGATTGTCTCAGTGTGTGTCCTGTCCATCTCCAGTGTCAACAAGTTGTCTCAGTGTTTGTGCCCTGTCCATCTCCAGCGTCAACAAGTTGTCTCAGTGTGTGTGCCCTGTCCTTCTCCAGCATCAACAAGTTGTCTCAGTGTGTGTGTGTGTCCTAACCATCTCCAGCATCAACAAGTTGTCTCAGTGTGTGTGTCCTATCTATCTCCAGCGTCAACAAGTTGTCTCAGTGTGTGTGCCCTGTCCATCTCCAGCGTCAACAAGTTGTCTCAGTGTGTGTGTCCTGTCCATCTCCAGTATCAACAAGTTGTCTCAGTGTGTGCCCTGTCCATCTCCAGTGTCAACAAGTTGTCTCAGTGTGTGTGCCCTGTTCATCTCCAGTGTCAACAAGTTGTCTCAGTGTGTGTGTTCTGTCCATCTCCAGCGTCAACAAGTGGTCTCAGTGTGTGTGTCCTATCCATCTCCAGCGTCAACAAGTTGTCTCAGTGTGTGTGCCCTGTCGATCTCCAGCGTCAACAAGTTGTCTCAGTGTGTGTGTCCTGTCGATCTCCAGCGTCAACAAGTTGTCTCAGTGTGTGTGTCCTGTCCATCTCCAGCGTCAACAAGTTGTCTCAGTGTGTGTGTCCTGTCCATCTCCAGTGTCAACAAGTTGTCTCAGTGTGTGTGTACTATCCATTGTGGCCGTGTACATAGTTGTTCCTTTGGAAACAGACTATATTCTTACAAGACAGAGGAAGCACAGACCACCCCATAATTTTATATTTTATGAGAAACAGAAAATAATAAATAGTGTCACATATTTAGGGTAGAGTCGCTTCTACACGCCATTTCTAATAATTGGGTGATTGCCCCTGACCAATCGGATAGCTCAGATTTACCCCGGGGAAAGTGGAACAACAACGCCATTTGGCAGTAGAATGAAAGAGCGCAACTCAAGAGGTCGTATCTGGTCCAGCTCTACATATTTCTTAGTTTGAGAAGATCAAACTTCAACATTTCTTATAAAATGTGTATTTCAGGACATTGAGTGGTTACATATATATATTTCTTACTGGCGTAAGTAGTGACAATCGTTAAATATGTATTTTGAATAGAGCTCCCAACCCTAGTCGCAGCAGAACTAGGTTCGAGGATTTGAGTCAATTTGCAAAAAAATAGTCTTACACCTCAAACCATGTAGAGTAGAAAATATTCTTGTGTTGGAAAGCATTTAACTCAAGGAATGCTTATGATTATAAATAAATCAAGGACAAATCTGAGGAGATGGGTAAATGTCGTCGAACCTAAAATAAGACTGTAACTTAAAAGAAGGAACACGGTGGAATGAGAAGGTTCGCCATATTTGACAATTGAGTAGGCCTACGAGACAAGGATGCAAAAAGGGATTTTTGCATCGATGAAAGCATCTGATGAGATGATAGAATTTTATTATACTTATTATTGTAAAAAATGTTCTGAATTCCAGACTTTGTTGAAATTTTAAGTTTCATGCTGAAAGATATTAAAAGTTTTGCATGAAATCGAACGCTGTTGAAAAGGTGAATTACTACAGTTTTGAGATCTAGATAAGAAATCTATCCATTTCAATTAAATTCGCTACATCAACACCTAAGAGAAGAAAATCGAACCTGGTAACACAAATTTAAGAGAGAAATCTAAATCTCTGGTGATTAGGCCAGTTAAACATCTGCTCTCTGTAAAGTAAACTGAAAATACTGCATATACCGGCACTGCCACATGAAGGTAATATGGTGCCGTTCCAGTCCTAAGGAACACCTGCCCCGGTTACATGAAGGTAATATGGTGCCCGTGACCACTTCTCTTTTAAAAGCAAAAACCCACCACTATAAGTCAAACAGAAAATAGCGAAGATGGACCAATAAATGGAAAATTACATAGCAGCAACTACAACAACAACTATTCAAACATGGAGAAGTGTTCGACAACCATACAGAACAGAAAGAAGAGAATAGCATTGAGAGACCTCGCTTCAGAATTAAAACGTTGTAGAAGCTACGCAGTCGATTTCCCTTGCATAAGAATAGTAGACGGATTGGTTGCAAAAGTTTATAGATTGAAATAAAAGAGATTGTTGAAATCAAGCTACAACCATTGAAAGTCAAAGAAGGGAGACCAAAATTGAACTTGAAACAACGAACTGCGCCTGCAATCACTAGAAAAGAGCCTCAGACAGAGAATGTCGCAGTACAAACGGATGACAGGTTTAAGAAAAGTCTAATTCCAGTCAGGATAAAATCAAGACAAGTTACAGAGGACTTACTTGATTTGTGCAGTGTTGAAATGGTCGATAATACAGAAAAGATGACATCTGCAGACGAAGATAAGTTAGAATGCACGGAGAGGTACGAAATGATAGCAAAGTACAGAAAAGAAGTGGAAGAAAGATTTAGAGAGAGAGATAGAAGATGGCAGCAAGCAAATCAGATAGAGAAACAACACCAAACAAAAGCTCACGTAAAACAAATAAAAATTGATAATCACCGGCCCATTCCGCCTCTGACGACAAATACAAGACCAGTCAGAAAAGCCACCCTAAATTATAATCCATCCAGTACAGATTCGTCTGACATATCAGAGTCAGAGACGACAGACTCTGATGAGACCACTGAAGGCTACTTGTCAGACGAACTTGATCATACAACAGACGAAGAGGGCAGAAAATATTACTGGCCGAAAACTGATAAGACAAAGCACAGCAAGACAAAGAAAATTGGCGGAATAGGTCAACCTACAACAGAGGAGCTGACGGCAGAGATAGACGTTATCCTGAGAGATGGTGACTTTGCCGTCCTCTCAATAAGGCTGGTGTATGAATTGCTGGAGAACAAGTTTGCTGTTGATTTATCTACACGCCGAGAAGAATTTCGAGAATTGATAGAAATTGCACTTACACGGTATGAACACAAGATGATCACTACCCCACACGAGAATCAGTTTCCAGCAGCACCCACTAACACTCTGGTTCCAGATGAAGAAATTTGTAAACAAACCACCAACACCCCATACGAGAAAAATTTCACAGATGTATCCATCAGGCCTATTAGAAAGCCAAAATATCGCTATAGACCCACAAGTTACATCTCCCTTAACAACACGGAATCTGACATGGATACTCTTAGTCCTGATAGTACTGACATTGATTCGCCAAACCCAGCCAGTTCGATTGAAACCAGTGATGCGGATAGTACATTATTTGTACCAGTCAGCTCCAGCGTCAAACGCGCCTATAAAACAGAATCTGATGACTCAATCCCTAGCAACAAAATTCCGCGTATACAGCACAACTATATCAGACGAAAGATTCTGAAGAAACGCAATCATGTTCCAAAACCAAGCCGAGAAGTGTTAGCCTCATCTCAACTAGTCAAAAACAACAGTGTGCAAATTACTGTGCCCATTGTAACCAGTGCTAACGTTCAGCACAACCAGGTCAGAAGAAAAATCAAGGCGAAACATATACCTGCCTCAAAACCAACAGATGTTCCAGCCATACAAACCCTAACCACAGTAAAACCATCACCGCAATCAAATGATGTTAAGCCATCACCGCATTCGTCAATGTCCTCAGTGTCCCAACAATCAGCAAATGCAGTGTCGTCGCCTATCACACCCGTCACCACTGCTACTCAGTATGATGCTCGCCTAAGCAGTCGGGACATTGCAAGGTTAGAGATGGTGAAGGAACTAGCGAAGCTGTTCTGAAAAACACGCCCAGGTGTTTTATATGTTCGCAAATCCGAACACGGTCAACGCATATGTGAACAAACCTTTTTAACAATGTACTAACTCTCCCCATGTACTCTATTTTCAGTTTTTGACAGTTCAAATGACTTGCTTACAGACTAAGATGTCAAAGCCTCACTGAGAAAGTTATTTTTTCCAGCCTTAGAATACTGATGCCCAGAAAGAAATCAAGACCAGCACACGGAGGATTTTCTTTAGATAGCATAATTGTGAAATAAAAATGTTAAAACAATTGATAACACACGGTGTTACGAGTTTACAGACACCCTTATTTAGTTACATACATTTTCTTAATATTTAGAATGCTACACAACTTTACCTATAACACATGTGTCACACTATTCTGTTGTAACATTCATCTCCACTTTTGTAACTGATCATATTCCACGCTCCATTCACCAGCATTTTCATGCAGACACTTTACACCAGTAGTTTTTTTTTCTTACCTCATACTAATATTTCTTTGATCTATATTATGCTAAACTCCTTGATATCTGCCACCTTGATCAATCATACTGTTCCTACTATGACATCTCTTAACAGCACATAATTCATACCCAAAACTAGTATTGTAGGTTATGCTATTTTTCTCCACAGGATTATTTATTTTCAAATGTACATTATTATTTTAGACCCAGATGTATATTAGTACTGTCAAGAATTTTAAACATTCTCCTAAAGAGATTCCATATCCCAACCTTGACTCTCTATAGTAAGATTTTCTTCACTCCACTGTTACAACATCTTTAACTTACTATTTTTCCTTTCCACTATATTGAGACGACATTCTAGACTTGTGATTTTTTAAAATCCCAATCATATTCATTCCTTGGAATTACAATCATGTTGTAATCAGGAGATCCTTGATGTACCCTTTCCTCGCCACTTATTGACAACAGACACTGCTAAAACATTCCTTCTATTCTAACCTAAACTATTACTTGCAACCCTATTGGTTAGGATTTACTATTAGAATATCTAGTGTTTAGTGAATTGATTTTTATCATTCTTTAGTACTTGTGATACAAACAGAAAAGACATAAAAGAAAAAAACAATTAGAATGTTTTTTATATAAGATGCTATATGTTTATATGCCACCCACACACATTTTGATGATGATAAGACAATATTGTAAAACATTGACTGCCCTGAGGGTAGCAGATGAAGAAGAAAATAAATAAATCACCCTATGCCACTCATACCCCCATCAGCTTGATCCCTGATATTCCAACAATATTTTGTTGATATCACAAGTACCCCAATGACATTTGTGCATGCTGATTTTCTGCAAATGAACAATCCCTTGAGAGCATTAGTATATGCTAACCCCAGATTGAACAAATTGCACCTATTTGTTGATGATGCCTTTGCCCATGTTAAAGAAATAGCATTTGCACATGCTGACCTAGCAAATGAAATACCCCATTACCGCATGATAACCACTAATGACACATGAGATGAAGAAGCAACAGGTTATGTATGATGAAGATGACATTTTATATTAAGGTGAAACTTTATGTTGTCACAGCTGAGATTTTGTTGTAATGTTTATGCACAAAATCCCCCACATTAACATTGGAGGAGGAATAATCTTAGTCTTTCGTGGTTACGAGATAAGACAAGGATATAATAGAATATTTGATGAATACCATGGAACAAATCAGAGCAGATGATTGTTGCACATATGAGGACCATATTTGAAGTCATTATTGAAGGATTATCAGTAGACAAGAGACACAAATGAATTATGATAATCCCATGGAACCACAGGTACTAAGGACACAAAATGGAGATTAAATAATGGTTAGCGCCCAGAGGTAAAAGAAATAGAGATACATCCGCATCTTTGGAAAAATCTTTTTTGATTTTTGCTCATTGCCTTTGTAAAATGAACATTGTTGTATAACAAATGACTATTCCTTATCACGAATTACAGAATGTTGTAAGATAGTTGGAATAAATTGACAATTTAAAATACTCATAACATACCCAGAATTACAGGAGAAAAAAATAAATAAATGATTGATGAAAGTGGACACACTGAGATTTGCTCACCCCGAGGATATTGGATTAAAAAAATAATGTTATCCCAAGGACAGACATGTCACAGATATATCATGGAGATACTATGAAAAAAAAAAAAAAAAGAATATCTAGATTAGAAATGCAGCAAACTTGGTCAAGGACACCATGAAATAGACCCCCGCCCCACACTTAAGATAACTGACGGATGAGATTTTTGAATTATAAGTACCATAAGTCACCCATCTGGCTGTAGTCAGCGGATGTTACAGGCACCACATAACTCTGACTAACCCTCGACCAGCGAAGGCAGAGTTGGTGTCGAAATTTTGCACATATGTAAAAAGACATGTTTTTGTTCATGTTTTAGTAAAGTCTAGACATTTATGTTAATAGTTCTATAAATGATTAGTTGATATATTGATGATAAATATTCGCAAATATAGTACATGGACAATTAATAAGGATATATTTCCAGTACAGAATAAGAGGAATAGGAAGGATCCACATTTTAAATATTGGAGCACCATGAGCGAGGAATTGGACTTATAAAGAAAATGGAAATGGTACACTGTATGCAAGGATAACCAGAAATAATATGGATAAATAGTAGTCAGAGTGCCAGGAACTTTGTCTTACGAGAATATTGTAGATTCCTCACGATCAATTGATTATTTTCTTCCTTTCTATGTCACATTTTTTTTGAGTGATGACCCCAAAATTTTTTTTTCATCTCATATTGTCAAAAGTTCTTACATCTCAGTTGATAGTTCCATAAATAATTGTTTGATGTGTTTTGCATAAAGGTATTGCTAGATAAGGTACATAGGGAGTTACTAAGGATGAATTCTCAAGATAACAGGAGGACTAGAATAGATACAATGATATTGGAACACCATAAATGATACATTGGTGTTATGAAAAAAAAAAAGGAGACAAATATAAATTGTATACAAGGATGCCTCGAGAGTGACAACATGGATACATATTGTCAAGAGTATAAGCAGTTGTCTTAAAAGAGAAAATAAAGTAATACGGAACCCAATGTAGAAAATTCATGATGATTTGGAAACTATATTTTTCTTTTCCCTTATATTTCATAATATGATAGTAACACATTCGTCTGTTGGTTGCTGAATAATGTGATGTTTGAAAATTGATGTATGGGAAGTCAAAGAAGATCTTTGAAGAATAAATATATATATAAAATAATATTTCTAGGGAAGAGTTCAAAAAAAAAAAAAATACTGTATTGACAGAAAAGAAGGAATGATTAGAAATAACTGACTAATGGACAGGATCACCACCAGACGTACGGATATTGGAAACAAACATCACATATTTAATTAAAAAAAAAAAATGTGTAATATAGAACATTTTCTACAGTGACGGACTTAGAACGAATTTATACACTTACCATTTAGAAAATGTCTATAACAAGGAAACATTCAGATAGATAAATAAGGATAAGCCATGAGGTTTCAATGCTTTTATT
This sequence comes from Oreohelix idahoensis, assembly GCA_024509875.1. Taxonomy (NCBI): domain Eukaryota; kingdom Metazoa; phylum Mollusca; class Gastropoda; order Stylommatophora; family Oreohelicidae; genus Oreohelix; species Oreohelix idahoensis. Next base: position 95,997 of record JAMPIV010014519.1, on the reverse strand, counting down.
GTGAAAAATGATTACTTATAAAAATGATGCTGGTCGTATTATCGTCTGATAAATATGCATATTATGTCTAGAGATGTTTTCTACATGTAATAATGAGCAAGTGGCTCATTCACTGAAAAAAAAAAAAAAAGAGAACATGATGAGTACCCATGAGAACATTGGCTATTTTATGAAAGTGGATTGCCATTACCATAGGAATTAGAGATTTTGGACATTTCTTGGAATATTGCAGAGTACTTGGGAAATAGAATAAATAAGTACGCCAAAAAAAAAAAAAAAAAGATTTTTTTTAGTACTTGCAGGCTTTTAATATGGAGCAAATAACAGTACAGAAAAGAGATAACACCCCTACCACATCCAAGAGAATGTAATCAACTATATTTTTGAATGAAATGTAATAGATTATGATAATCCAGCCAAGTTCTGCAAATAAGATAGTTTATTGTTCATTCCCCAGTGTTGCCACTCGTCACATTTTTTTTAGTGATGACCTTATGAGTGTTTTGCAGATTTTGTTGGGCAGTGTTGCCAATTTGTAAATTTGGTGAAAAATATTATGATGTGATGAATAAGTTACACTTTTTGAAGTTGATGTCCACTACTAGTTTTTTTTACATAGCAGACGACCTCATATAGACATAGGACCCCAGTATAGGAATTAGATTAAATTTTTTGGAAATATTTTTGGACTTAGAAAAATTTTTGAACTTTAAATTTTTCTGAAAAATTTTTTTTGAACTTAGAAATTTTTGGGGATGGATTTTTGTTATTGATAGTACTCAAATGTCTCCCTACGGGATACATTTGCGGAGCCCCGGGATCTATATGTGGCCGTGTACATAGTTGTTCCTTTGGAAACAGACTATATTCTTACAAGACAGAGGAAGCACAGACCACCTCATAATTTTATATTTTATGAGAAACAGAAAATAATAAATAGTGTCACATATTTAGGGTAGAGTCGCTTCTACACGCCATTTCTAATAATTGGGTGATTTCCCCTGACCAATCGGATAGCTCAGATTTACCCCGGGGAAAGTGGAACAACGACGCCATTTGGCAGTAGAATGAAAGAGCGCAACTCAAGAGGTCGTATCTGGTCCAGCTCTACATATTTCTTAGTTTGAGAAAATCAAACTTCAACATTTCTTATAAAATGTGTATTTCAGGACATTGAGTGGTTATATATATATATATATTTCTTACTGGCGTAAGTAGTGACAATCGTTAAATATGTATTTTGAATAGAGCTCCCAACCCTAGTCGCAGCAGAACTAGGTTCGAGGATTTGAGTCAATTTGCAAAAAAATAGTCTTACACCTCAAACCATGTAGAGTAGAAAATATTCTTGTGTTGGAAAGCATTTAACTCAAGGAATGCTTATGATTATAAAGAAATCAAGGACAAATCTGAGGAGATGGGTAAATGTCGTCGAACCTAAAATAAGACTGTAACTTAAAAGAAGGAACACGGTGGAATGAGAAGGTTCGCCATATTTGACAATTGAGTAGGCCTACGAGACAAGGATGCAAAAAGGGATTTTTGCATCGATGAAAGCATCTGATGAGATGATAGAATTTTATTATACTTATTATTGTAAAAAATGTTCTGAATTCCTGACTTTGTTGAAATTTTAAGTTTCATGCTGAAAGATATTAAAAGTTTTGCATGAAATCGAACGCTGTTGAAAAGGTGAATTACTACAGTTTTGAGATCTAGATAAGAAATCTATCCATTTCAATTAAATTCGCTACATCAACACCTAAGAGAAGAAAATCGAACCTGGTAACACAAATTTAAGAGAGAAATCTAAATCTCTGGTGATTAGGCCAGTTAAACATCTGCTCTCTGTAAAGTAAACTGAAAATACTGCATATACCGGCACTGCCACATGAAGGTAATATGGTGCCGTTCCAGTCCTAAGGAACATTTGCCCCGGCTACACCATCTCCAGTGTCAACAAGTTGTCTCAGTGTGTGTGTCCTATCCATCTCCAGTGTCAACAAGTTGTCTCAGTGTGTGTGTCCTATCCATCTCCAGCGTGAACAAGTTGTCTCAGTGTGTGTGTCCTATCCATCTCCAGCGTCAACAAGTTGTCTCAGTGTGTGTGCCCTGTCCATCTCCAGGGTCAACAAGTTATCTCAGTGTGTGTGTCCTGTCCATCTCCAGCGTCAACAAGTTGTCTCAGTGTGTGTGTCCTGTCCATCTCCAGCGTCAACAAGTTGTCTCAGTGTGTGTGTCCTGTCCATCTCCAGCATCAACAAGTTGTCTCAGTGTGTGTGTCCTGTCCATCTCCACCGTCTTCTTCTCATCTCTAGTTTCACTGGTACTTGTCGAGTCCCTGTCATAATGCACCAGACTATATTGTCTTTTGTATTAGGACATCCGCCCTATTATAGCCGACACACTGTGTGTCGAGGTTTAGTCAAAACGATGCAAACATTTATTTAAAAAGTAAGTTCTTGTCATCAGTTCTACATTAGTGATCTTGTCATGACACTGCAAGCCTTCTATGCTATGCAAGCATCCATGCGTGTACATGAGTGAGTTAAATTATTTTTGCGCTTTGTGTACGTGAGTTAAATTATACATGTATTTTCTATACGTGAGTTGATTACCTTATATGTCTATTTTATCTATTGAGTGAATTAATTTATTCAGTTTGCTGCTTGTTAGCTCTTCTCTTTTATCTTCAAGTCTACGTGTTCTATTCACTTTCTCTTTATGTTTTGTAATCTCGCTCCCTCTGACGCTCTTGAACGTTCATGTTTTTATGCATACATCAGCCGTGCGTGGCCGAGATTTAAATAATGAAAGACAGAAATCACGGGTAGTTTCTATTTTGATATGACACGAGATTGCCAAGCATAAAAATCATCAAGCTTTAACGGAACACAAAACAACCGCTCAACGTTGAGGATTTTAGTGTGATATAAATGTCTATCTAAATCAAAGACGGAGCTTGACATCATGTTCAGTTTTTTGTCTTTCTTTCGTGAAATTATTTTCTGCGCCTTCTTCAAACACATTCTTCATTTCAGCACGTTCAGCATAGTTCAGAACTTTGAGTCAATAGTATGTTCAGAACTTTGGGACCGTAGATTTTCAGATTGTTTAGGACATAAGGGCCATAGTTAGTTCATCTTAGTTCAGAACTTTGGTAAGTTCAGAACTCTGAAACCATAGTTTGTTCTGTTTAGTTCAAAACTTTGGAACCATAGTTTGTTCAGCATAGTTCACAATTTTAATACCATAGCTTCTTCGGATTAATGTTGAACGTTTGGGATCATAGTTTGTTCAACTCAGTCCTACACCTCTGGGCCATAGTTTGCTCAGCTTTGTACAGAAAGTTGGGACAAAAGTTTGTTCAGAGTAGGTCAGAACTTTTGGACCACAGATTGTTCAGCTTAGTTCAGAGCTTTGGGGCCATAGTTTGTTCAGCTTTGTTTATAACTATGGGACCATAGTTTGTTCAGCTTAGTTCAGAAGTTTTGAACCTTAGTTTGTTCAGATAAGTTCAGAAATTTTGGTATCATAGCTTGTTCAGATTAGAGCAGAACACTAGCCCCGTAGTTTCTTCAGCTTAGCTCAGAACTCGGGGACCATAGTTTGTTCAGCTTAGTTCATAAAATTAGAACAATAGTTTTTTTTCAGCTGATATCTGAACTTTTGAAACATATTTATTTCAGCTTAGTTCAGAACTTTGTGACCATAGTTGTTTTTTTTTTTTTTTAATTTAGTTCAGAATGTTGAGACCCATCGTTTATTTAGCTTAAGTCTGACGGTTGCATCAAACTTGCATAGCTTGTTAAGGTAAAGTCAGAACTTTGGGGGCCATAAGTACTTTAGCTTAGGACATAAACTTTGGACCAAAGTTTTCACAGGTTAGTTCAGAACTTTATAATCATGATTATTATTCACCTTAGTTCAGAACTTTTAAAAATCATAATTTGTTCACTTTAGTTCAAAACTTTGAGATCATAGTTTGTTCACCTTAAGTACGAACTTTGGGATCTTAGTTTGTTCAGCTTAAGTACGAACTTTGGCATCATAGTTTGTTCAGCTTAGGCCAGAGCTTTGGGACCATAGTTTGCTACAGTAGTGAGTTGGATAATCCTGTGTTAGGCAAAGTTTGGTAATAATGGTCTTTCAGAAAGTTCGGATATTATTTATCACAGAAAGATGTTTAGTGGTTTGTTCTCTATTGTTTGTGTACTGCCGTAGGGTAGTAAAGTTTTAGAGAAATCACTTTACTACGTCTAGCTTTCTGAGGTGGGTGTGACTATTCTCCGTTTTCGCTGCCTTTTCCTTCCATAGCTTAAGAGAAGAATCGGGTACCTATTCGACTAGGTTGAACGGGACACGCCTCGCCAAAACGAGGGAATACTTTATTTAAAAAAAAAAAAAAGTACCTATTTACAACTGGGTTGACTGAAGCGTGACGCTACCAGGTCGAGCCCGGTAACTTTGTCGCCACGGGCAAGGGCTCTTACCACATACGGAGCACGATAACATACCTTTATGCTTGTCTCATATTAATTAAGGGCTCTTACCACATACGGAGCACGATAACATACCTTTATGTTTGTCTCATACCAACGGGCTGATCACCCGTTTGCCAGTCACTTCGATTACGGAAACAACAGCAAATGGATTGATTTGCCGTTGCCCTAAAGACGCCAATAGGCGTGATGGGAAACAATGGCAAAGAAAACCTATCTGCTGTTGCCCTAAGACGCCACTAGGCGTAATGGCCACTGACTGCTTTGACGGTCGGTGGCTAAGGACGGAAGAAGAAGAAGATGTTTGTCTCATATTAATTAAGGGCTCTGGTATACCAGGGCTCTTACCACTTGCTGCTAATGTTGGAGTTGATGTCTCTGCCCCTGATGTATTTCCTTCTGTTTGACCATTCAAGATATTTTATACCAGCGTTTCCCAAACAGGAGGCGCAAGAGATTTTCAAGGTGAGGGAGTAGGACACATTTGTATGACGGTACACAGCTAGTGATGACCTGATTGTCTTAAGTTGTAATGTTCTGTTTGGAACATCCTGTAGTATTATACTTCTATTCTCTTCCATAGAATTCTAATATTCACTGAGATAATAAATGTCAAATATACAAATCTAGGAAATATAACAAAACTAGTTGGGTTGTTTACTTTCTTCTTTCAAAATTAGGATGTCTGAACTCGAGGTAAAAGCTGCAACAAAACCCTTCACATATTATATTTCCCTGTCTTTAAAAATAGACATTTTTGTCTTTTAAGTTGCAATTAAATTTGTACTAATATCAACATCATGAATAACTTATACTGGGGGTCGGAGTTGCTGAGAGGTATGTCGTCAGTCTCTAAATTTAAAGGTACCGGGTTCCCTAACAGTACAGGGAATATAGCTGATAAAGGTACCGGGTTCGCTAACAGTACAGGGAATATAACTGATAAAGGTATCGGTACAGGGAATATAACTGAAAAAGGTACCGGGTTCACTAACAGTACAGGGAATATAACTGATCGAAATTTTTTTTCAGTGGTGCCTAATGTCATACTCCCCCTCTCCCCCCTTTTCTTCCACAATCTCCTCGGTAATGGGATCGGATGCCTAGCCTTCTCGAATAAGGGAACGAATGAACTTTATTTTCAAAAGGTATTAAAATTGGGCACGCAGGCCCGTCTTACATTCTGCCCTTCTTCTCTCTGTCATCTTACATACTGTTATCCTTTCATTCGCACATGTATTTTGAGCATTATTTAAGCATACATCAAGGTAAAATAATAACATACATTTGTAATATCCAGTCATAATCAAATTTAAGTATGTTTAAAAAAAATAGAAAAAAAAAATAAATAAATAAAAAATTAATTAATTAATTAATTTAAAAAACAAAACAAAAAACAAACAAACATACAAACAAACATACAAACAAACATAATCTAAACCATTCATACAGTAAATTATAAATCATTTGAAACATAATCAGATTAGGGTGGCATATAATAAGAATTCGTGACCTTTTGGAAATCCGCTGCTGAATGACCTGGGACTTCGTGTGTTGTCAGCGCATGCGGAAAATGTTCCCAGAGGTGAGCAACTTTGAGTCCCAAACAGATACTGCCACAGGGAGTGAATTGTTGACGCCTCCACTATACGAGATCCAGTTTTATGACCTATGCTCCTTAGGGAGGTAAAGGGTATTGACTGATAGATGAGAATCTTGCATTTTGCCCTTCCTCTTACTTTTATTGCTAGTTATCCAGACATTCTCCAACATACTTAAGGTATTAGTTCAATGGCGATGCAACATTATAAGTAGTATAAAAGCATAAATTTACAGTATCTGATTACAATTAAGAAGTAAGGTATATTAAAATGAAAAACTAGATCCATACAGTATATTAGATAATAATTCGAAACATAATCCCTTAGGGCGGCATATGGTTGTTCGTCCATCACGGGTGATGAAGACCACTCTGTTCATCCAATTATTTAAGAATATGTTAGGTTAGTCTATGGGTACGAAGGTGACTGAAGAGCCCGATGCGGGCCTGGAAAGATCTTGGACAGTGTGGGCAGGGAATGTTTGCTTCATGTGAAGGTTTTATTTCACGGTCCTTTCTAGCTTGTCTCCGCTGTTCTGCTGCTGCTCTTCTGGATGATTCGCATGCTGCTGCACCTTTACGAAGAGATGTGCGCCAAGCAGTTCGGTCTTGCGCAGCAGCTTCCCATGTGTCTGGGTTTATGTCAAAGGTTTTCAATGACGTCTTTAACGTGTCTTTGAAGCGCTTCTTTTGGCCACCATGGGAGCGTTTACCCTTCTGCATCTCACCATAAAAGAGTATCTTTGGGGGCGGCATATAATCCACACTCATAATGTATTTGAACAGTCTACGATTATATGAGTAGGGACTGTGCATGTTTTTCAGGTCATGTGGAAGATTGTTCCAAAGATGAGCAGCTGAGTAAGCCAAGCTCTTCTTGGACAAATCTTGCCTGGGCTTGGGTACTTGTAACTTGTTTAAGCGCTGACTACGTTTTTCATTGAATTTTAAAAGTGGCCACAGATACGTTAGGGCATTATGTGACAAGCTTTTGTGAGCGAATTTAGCTTTGTTAAATAGGAAGCGCTTTCTGAGGGGTAATATTTTAAGATAGTTATATAGATCTATACAATGTGTTTGGTGTTTATCAGCAACTAGGCGCACTGCACGTTTTTGAAGTGAATGGAGCCTTTTTGTGTTCGATATGGAACAACCATACCAGATTGTGGAACAAGAAGTAGGAGGTCCAGTGTGCAAGTAGCGCACGTTAAAAATCCATCGGCAGCTAGAAATCGTAAAGAGTAGGCTGAACGACCGCTGCCCCGGACATTTATTAGGAAGCCTACCCACTACAAACATATTTATAGGATGTTTGATTCGTGAATTCACACATTCATATCCTCGCCGGTGTTACGGAGTTTGTGCACTGTGCTGAGATCCTCATTGTGTGATCTAAGGGAGGAGATCGGAGCACTAATGGAGTTGTCCTTGTGCAATGAAGATGGTCCTTACAACCAAACCAAAACTGATACTGACCTAATGTTTGTGACCTAATGTTTGTGACCTAATGTTTGTGACCAAATTTTGACTTTGACTTTTGATACGCGTATGTCAGTTTCTTAGGCAACCCAGTAGCTGTAGTGATCTACTTTAGAAACAAGAGCTCTCTAAAGATCTACTTTGATCAAGTTTTCAGATTTCAGAATGTTCGGAATTTGGATTAGGTGCATTTGTATTCAGTTTTATCTCTGCTTTCTGCACATTCAGTAAAGTGCGGTGGAAAATTCAAACTCAGTTATATTTTGTAGTTTTCTAACTTTGTTACACAGAGGAGATCGCTTCACTATCTTATATAATTTGTGAGTAAAGTGAATTTTAGCCAACTAGCTCGTGGGTGTTCACTGGGGACTCCGAAAAAGTATATCAATGCTGGCGACACCACGCTTGTGAATGCCAGCGGCAGAGGACTAGTGCTAAATTACATTAGCGTCAAATTTCTTTTCCTCCCTCGTAAGTTAGAATCTAACAACACATCGCCAGTGATCTACCGCCGGATTCGATCGACCGGTTGCAGAGGCATGTTCTAATAGAACAAAAAAAAAAAAAAGGGGGGGGGGGGGAGTGGGTGAACTGAGTAAGATCGAAGTTTGTGACATACTACTCTAGACAATTATTTTATGTTGAAAAATTGCAGAATGTTTACCTGTTTCTGTGTGGGTTCAATGGTCTATTTGGACTTTTCTGCGCTTGGCGATTGGATGAAATAATCTTCTTTCTTTTTCCCTGTCCATGGTTTGTAAACGTTGTTCAGTAGACAAATATTGCAGCAGCTTCAATTTTATTTGTTAACTGATTTGCTTGTGTCAGACAGTCAGTACTGGATGGCAACATTAGCAACTTATAACGCTTTAGTACACGTTGTCTGGTTCTTGCGTAACTTCAGGCTGATTGAATAGTCAGTACATATTTTAACATTTCATATCTTCACTTGCATCTATTGGATGTAAAACAAACATATTGGATGTACCACAAACATATTGGATGTACCACAAACATATTGGATGTACCACAGACATATTTGATGTACCACAGACAAATTGGATGTACCACAGACATATTGGATGTACCACAAACATATTGGATGTACCACAAACATATTGGATGTACCACAAACATATTGGATGTACCACAAACATATTGGATGTACCACAAACATATTAGATGTACCACAAAAATATTGGATGTACCACAAACACATTGGATGTACCACAAACATATTGGATGTACCACAAACATATTAGATGTACCACAAACATATTGGATGTACCACAAACATATTGGATGTACCACAAACATATTGGATGTACCAAAAACATATTGGATGTACCACAAACATATTGGATGTACCAAAAACATATTGGATGTACCACAAACATATTAGATGTACCACAAACATATTGGATGTACCACAAACATATTGGATGTACCACAAACATTGGATGTACCACAAGCATATTGGATGTACCACAAACATATTGGATGTACCACAAACAAGCAAGGAGCAACATATGCAACTTGACTAAACGTTTTTTTATTTTTTTTCCCCGGAAACAATAAACGGACTGTTTTAAGAGATGTCAATAGGCATCACAAAATGCTGCCAGTTATGAAATTTTGTGTTGACAAGTCGGATCTCACGTTGACATGTCTTGTTAACGTGACACGTTTTAATGTCACAAATGGCTTAATATTTTCTTTTTCTTGACATATGTTTAAAACAAATTAATAACACGGAAGTGAAGAAATAACAGTTTAAAAGATAGAACGGTACTTTTAATTCATCATGTATTTCTGTTCTTCAAGAAGTGTTTAGCCTAATTTAAATATTATAAACCTATCCACCACAAAAAGATTTATAGAATTTGTGATTCATATATGCCAATTGTTGTCATAGCCAGGAGTGGAATTGAGGACGAGCTCTCAATATCTGACCAAATGCTCCCAAGGCGTGCGTAAAACATAGCCTCTGACAACAAAAGTCCAGCTCCTGGCCTTTTCGTGGCGGCATCGTTTAATACTAACAGGAGAAGGGGCGAAGGGCGAGTGTCTGGCGCCTTAAAACCAGATTGCTCCAGGTACATTTTTGAATGTACCTGCAAGGATACTTGGAGAGGAGATGGGCATCGCCAAGCAAACCTCCTGCCCACTGAAATGCTATGATGGAAAGTCAACTCAGTAATAATATGCCGGATCGGCCGAGGCCCGGATTAACAACGACCGCGCTCTCATTGGATGATGGTCACAAAATTTGGTTCAGTGGAGATGAGTCCAAACATCAGCATGGAGTAGGTTTTATTGTACATACAGATAGATTGAACTCTGTCATCAGCTGCACCCAAGTAAATAGCAGGCTTATCACAATACGTATTGCAGCACATCCAAAGAACATCTCCATCATACAGGTATATGCCCCCACTACTGACTATGAGGATGATGCAATTGATACATTTTATGAAAATCTGGATGAAACAATTAAGACAATTCCAAAGAAAGATCTTCTCATCGTGTTAGGTGATTGGAATGCTAAAATAGGCCAGATGCATACGGTCAGTGGGCTGGCACAGTGGGGAAACTTGGGACAGGAGAAACCAACGATCGAGGACTAAGGCTACTAGAATTTGCCAGCAACTATAAACTAACCCTTGCAAATACACTATTTCCACATACGTTATCAAGAACAACGTGGCTTGCCCCGAAAACTGAGATACATGGCCAAATTGATTTTATTCTTGTATCCAAAAGATTCAAGTCTAGTATTAATAAAGCCAAGACTAGGACTTTTCCTGGCGCCGACATTGGTAGTGATCACGACATGGTAATGATGACGCTCAAGCTTAAACTCAAAAAGAATTATAATCAAAACAGGTGTTCGATGAAAGGAGGGAAGTCACCGGGTGTGGATAATATCCCAGCAGAGCTCTTGAAATATGGAGGACCAGATATAGTAAAAATCATGACAACAATTTGCCAGAAGATATGGAGTACAAAAAAATGGCCAAAAGAGTGGACGCAATCATTAGTAATTCCGCTTCCAAAGAAAGGAAATCTAAAAATGTGCAAGAATTACAGAACCATTAGCCTTATTAGTCATCCAAGTAAAGTGATGTTAAGGATACTTTTGAACAGAATAAAACAGAGCTCAGAAGAAATCTTGTCCGAGGAACAGGCTGGCTTTAGACCAAAAAGAAGTACCTCGGAACACATCTTCAATACAGGATTACTGATCGAAAAACATCTCCAGCATCAACGCGATTTATACCATAACTTCATCGATTTCACAAAAGCCTTCGATCGAGTCTGGCATAAAGGCTTATGGCAAATAATGAGAAAATTTAATTTTGATACCAACATCAAAGATATCATTGAAGCACTATACAAGGACGCAAGCAGTGCTGTTTTTGTAAGCAATGACATTGGAGAATTTTTCAAAACGACTGTAGGAGTTCGTCAGGGATGTATCCTGTCCCCAGTGCTCTTTAATATATATCTAGAACATATTATGCAGAAGGCTCTCTACGATTATAAAACAACCATATCGATTGGAGGCCGACCTCTTTGCAATCTACGTTTTGCTGATGATATCGATCTTATAACTGGAACAGAACCAGAACTTCAAGACCTTACCTCTACACTGGAGAAAGTAACAAGAGCGTATGGGATGGAAATTAATATAGAAAAAAGCAAGATATTGGTGAATAGCCATAAGAAACATGTTCCGACCAACATTACGTTAAATGGGCAAACGTTAGAAGAAGTGAACACCTTTCAATATCTGGGGTCCACTATATGTAGTGATGGAAGATCAAGTAAAGAAATCAAGACAAGACTTGAGATGGCCTCAGCTGCCATGACAAGACTGAATGTGATCTGGAAAAGTAACATCAGTTTTCCTGTGAAGATCAAATTATACAAATCACTTGTATTATCTATTCTCTTGTATGGGTGTGAGGGCTGGACACTCACTGCAGATACGGAGCGAAGGATTCAGGCATTCGAGTATAAATGTTATTGAAGAATTTTCATTATTTGCTATAAAAGCACAAAACAAATGTCTATGTTAGAGAGAAAATAAACACGTATGCAGGCCACCAAGAACCACTTTTGTTAGTAGTGAAACGTCGAAAGCTTGCCTGGTTTGGGCATGTAACTCGTCATGACTCCCTTTCGAAAACGATCCTCCAGGGAACAGTCGAAGGTAAACGGAGAAGAGGAAGGCAAAGAAAATCCTGGGCTGATAACATCAAAGAATGGGCAGGGCACGGTTTTTCCAAACTTGTACGCATTGCTGAGGATAGAGAGCAGTGGAGGACCCTGTCTGCTGATGCTTCCACCATGGCACCCCTACGACCTATGACGGGTTACGGTTTGAGATGAGATGATGAAATACACACCGAGATTCTCGCCGGTGCTATAGAGTTCGTGCACTGTGCTGAGATCCTCTTTGTTATCTGAGGGAGGAGATCGGAGCACTGATGGAGTTGTCCGTGTGCAATCAAGATAGCGCTTAAAACCAAATCAAACCAAACCGACGGACATTGTGTCTAGGTAGAACACGGCGCATCTCGCCAAAATGAGGCAAAACGTCTATTTCAAAAATACGCGAGGAAAACGTCTTGGTCACTTCCACTCCTCCAAAAATAGTTTTTTAAAACACGGGGCCTGACATGTAGACAGGAGAAGTGTTAAAATTTATTTTTGTGTGTTAGACGTTAAACAGCTGTGACACTGACTTGCGGAAACGTGTAATTGCCCTATTGCTACAAATGAGTTAGCTACAATTGTGACACCATTAGTTGGACATTTGTCATGTTCCTATTACATCTCATATCTCATAGTAAATATTTGACGCTGCCCCACCGTCCTCGGTATATGTATACGAATTAGTCACGAACATGTAGCGATAAATATTAAGACATTTCTTTTAAATTTTAAAATTCTCTTCTACTGTTTGCTTGTCTCATGCACACACATAAATGCCTTAGCCTGAATGTTGTTTTGTCAGGTTTCATTGTGTTAAGCTGTTCAGATAATTATGTACGTTTTAGCTCAATATTTTCTATTCATGTCCCAGCATCAAGATTGTTACTTTACTGTGTTATTTCTTAATTTGATCTCCCTTTGAAGATTGTTTGTCATTCTCTTCGAGCCGTAGTCTGTGATGTCATGTTGGTCTGCCTTGTGGAATGTCCATGTTTGGATAAGAACCTGGATATGATGAGATTTTGATCATTGGCCGTTGAGCTTTTATATTGATGTTAGAATATTTGAGAATTGATGTCAGCATCGAAATTAGTATCATCATCTTCATCACTATCATCATCATCTTCGACCTTTGCGCGTATTGTATTGATAAATCTGATTGTGTAAAAGTATAAATCAACTTTCAACAAGCTAGATGGAGTCCCTGTTTTAACTAGGAATCCCTTCAATCATCATCTTCTTTTTCTTTTGGGCTACTTAAGGAACACGGGGCTACCACTGTGGCTAGTCCCCTTGCAGGAACTCTACACCAAGAATTCGTATGCTCCTGCAGCAATGGTTTTTGTGGCACTTTCTTTCACGTGATGAGGTTGCCAGCCCTATACACAACCTCATATTAATACTACACTTACAGTAAGCCGGAGGCTAGAGCAGTCTCATTCATTCTTTGTCCCTTCAGAGGCCTCCGGGAACTGCACGGGGCCAGGAATTCTTTAACCAGCATAATTGATGACATACCACACTCACTCTCGTCAAGCAACAACACCACGCTGACTCCCGTCAAGCAACCACACCACGCTGGCTCCCGTCAAGCAACCACACCACATTGACTCTCGTCAAGCAACCACACCAAACTCACTCTCGTCGAGCAACCACACCACGCTGACTATCGTCAAGCAACTACACCACACTGACTCTCGTTAAGCAACTACACCACACTGACTCCTGTCAAACAACCACACTGACACCCGTTAAGCAACTATACCACATTGACTCCCGTCAAGCAACTACACCATATTGACTCCCATCAAGCAACCACAAACACGCTGACTCCCGTCAAGCAACCACACTGAATACCGTCAAGCAACTACACCACACTGACTCTCGTCAAGCAACTACACCACACTGACTCTCGTTAAGCAACTACACCACACTGACTCCTGTCAAGCAGTCAGTGTGACTACTGTCAAGCAACTACAACACAGACTTCGGTTAAGCAATCACACCACTCTAACTCCCGTTAAGCAACCACATCAGACTGATACCTGTCAAGCAACCACACTGACTCCCGTTAAGCAACCACACCAGACTGACTCCTGTCAAGCAACCACACTGGCTCCCGTTAAGCAACTACACCAGACTGACTCCTGTCAAGCAACCAGACTGACTCCCGTTAAGCAATTACACCAGACTGACTCCTGTCAAGCAACCAGACTAACTCCCGTTAAGCAACAACACCAGACTGACTCCTGTCAAGCAACCACACTGACTACCGTCAAGCAACTACAACACACTGACTTCCGTTAAGCAATCACACTGACTCCCGTCAAGCAACCACACCAGACTGACTCCTCAATCCCTGACGTCATTTAAATACTACTCTTAAGACACGTTTGAATGGTTTGAGGTCATTAAATCTAGGTCACTTAGAAAGTATTCCAGTGTTGCTTATTTTTAGACTTGATGGAAGATTTACTTCGGAAAGATCAAGATGCTATAAACGTATTCTAAACTGATTTTAATTTTCTGTAAGAACTCCATTAGCGAACTAATTATAAAAAAGGCTAACAGTTTTTCTGCTACATTGCTTCCAACTTTCACAAAGGGACTGACTTGAAGTGGATCTGTAAAGCTGAAACGATGCCAAATACAAGGATGTAATAATAAAGGGCTGTTTTCTCTTGTCACTGCTCATTGAAGTAAACACTTAACATTGCTTGACAACACAGGTTTAATTTCAAAGCTTTCGCTGCCTCTTCAATACCGCATCTACTCACTGTTAAAGTGTAACAGTGTACTCGAGTGCCCTAAAAAAAAGATTGTAGGGTCAACACGTTTCTGTTCATAACTTAAACTTATTAATAACATGTTAAGGCAGCTCTTGTTCTCGAATCCCCAGGGTAAGGGAGGAACAAACGCACACGCATACACGGAGACGGGAATTATACATAGACTAGCAAGTATTCCCATACAAAACAATGGCGGAAGAATGATTAAAGCCACCACCATAAACTTTCAGCATTAGCAGCCAAACAAAATTACAAGACAGAGATAGGAGTAAGTAAATAGAGTGTAATTTGACTAATTATATAACAGCTCTTTCTTCACACCATTTTTTTGTAAATATACCACAAGCTTTAAAAATGTTGCTCTTATGGCCTGTTTTCTAAATATATAATTTAAGATTGCCAGGGCTCTTTCCTGGCGTGACCGCTACATAAAGTTGGCCATGAGCAAAAACTGCATCTAGTACGTAAACATCTACATTATAACTTCCCCTGTGCTTTGTTGATTTTCATGGTAAAAATCATAGGAACCGACGACGTCTCAAGAAAGACTGTATCGTTTGGCTCTAAATTGATTCGTGGAATGAACACTAGTCCACCTTAGTTACTCCCTGTAAAGGTTTCTGCATCATGGAAGTTGTTTGGGTGGGCTTTTAAAATGAATCGTGTGCCATTCATGAGACCGTTATTTGTCATCCAGATTTCTCAGCAACATGACGAATGTACCGATTTTTAGCTTCAGTAGATGAGAGACATTCCAGGTGGACACTATGGATTCAAAGACTCAACTGGGAAATCAATGGCATCATTGCTGTCTTCATTAACCATTGGGTCAAGAGACATAATAAAAGAAGAAACTAAACAGAGAAGAAGTGAACATGTTGAAATCGCCAATACTTGCGCTTTACCGTCATTTCTTACAGCGCTGAGGCACGCATTTTTGTTTTTTGGTAAAAAAAAAAAAAAAAAAATTACATACGCCATATGTTTAGTTTTAATTGAATGTTAATGTTTCAAAAAAAAAAAAGACAAAAAAAAAAAAAAGACAAAAAAAAAAAAGAAAAAGGTATTTGGCTGCTGTTGTACTAAATGACTTACATTTCTCTGTCATTTCTTGACGGATTATTTTCAAAGAGATCCATGAATTCAAATTAAATAGATTATTGGATTCTATGTGGTGTGGTTCAAATGGGTTTTAAAGATAACTGGCCTCTATGTGGTGTTACTTTAATGGATTTTCAAGATAACTTGCCTCTATGTGGCTTAACTCTAATGGGGTTTCAAGATAACTGGCCTCTATGTGGTGTAACTCTAATGGGGTTTCAGACTATCTCAGACCTAAAAATCTTTTATATTTGGACATGCACCCTCATATAACCGTCTAGGTTGAACGGGACGCGCCTCGCCAAAACTTTATTTTAATAAATAATGGGGTTTCATGATAACTATCCTCAATGTAGTGTGATTCCAATGGGGTTTCATGATAACTATCCTCAATGTAGTGTGATTCCAATGGGGTTTCATGATAACTATCCTCAATGTAGTGTGATTCCAATGGGGTTTCATGATAACTATCCTCAATGTAGTGTGATTCCAATGGGGTTTCATGATAACTATCCTCAATGTAGTGTGATTCCAATGGGGTTTCATGATAACTTTCGCTCAAAGCATAGCGTGATTCCTGCCGGGTCCGTATTTTCTGAAACGCTAGAGATGGTTTGGTGGAATAGCTAACACATACAAGAAAAATGATCACACAGGTCAACCTAATGTATCAATAGAGTTTAGTGGTTGTCACCATAACAACTAACTTCAACAGTGTCGACGTTAAAGAGAGAATTTCTCTCTTGTTCCCGCTGCATGCCCTTTTTAGCAGATCAAGTTGTCCTTTGCGTTGGTTTGTTTGAGTTATTTTCTCGAAAAGCTTGCTTCTGGACTTACAGAGTCAGGTGCATTTCACACCAAGCAAATTCTTATTGTTACGATATGAAAGGATATAGAACATATAAAAATAAATGTTGACAAACAGATTTAAACTGCCAGCAACATTCGATATCTCCATTATATTTGTGTGATCAGTCAATCAATACTCGTTAGCTCACCACGGAGCATATGCTTTCAACGAATACACCAAGTTCGTCTGCCAGGTGCCATCAGCTCAAGTCCGTCTGCCAGGTGCCATCAGCTCAAGTCCGTCTGCCAGGTGCCATCAGCTCAAGTCCGTCTGCCAGGTGCCATCAGCTCAAGTCCGTCTGCCAGGTGCCATTGTCGTAATTTGAATCCGTATAAACAACACGGTCATATTTTCCGCGCTCAATCTAGGATAAAGGTCCAAATATAATGGCCAATCAGAACGCTCCTTTTCTAGTGTCTATAAAGATACCTTTTATATTAAGCAGAAAGGGCCTATTATATGTTTTTGGTGGGAAGGAGTTATTTTATTTCTTAAAGCATAGCGATAAATAAAAATAAATACACAGCTATTATAACACCTGATATATCACTTAAGAAATAGATACCAAGCTGGCCTCATAAAAGTAAGTCATTTAAAGAGAAAAATTGGTTTTAGTGATATTTTTCCATCAGGGTAGCACCCGATTTAATTACTTAAAAATTACCTAGATTAAAATGCCAGGAAATACTTCAAAAATATACATATATAACGATAGAGATAAATTGGCCGTTTAATTATCACTTTAAATAATTAAAATCGGTCCAATAATAATTGAAATATAAAATATTAAAAATTAGTCACATTGTACGGGCAGGCTGGAAATCCTTTAGAGTAAGATTCTTAAAATATTTTTTTTTTGACCCTGCTCCGATTGGTCGGATGCAGCTCTATATATAGAAACGGGGACTTAGGAAGTCCGCCACTATTATTTGAAAGAGATACCGAGCTGAATGAATCTAGCACACGGTAAATGCAAAGTCTTTTGCCATTCTGACCTGACGCAGAACTAGATTCCCATTGAGGCCTGTCTCAGCTTGTGTATTATTGCCTGAGGGTAAGATATATATATATATATATATATATATATATATATATATATATATATATATATATATATATATATATATATATATATATATATATATATATATATATATTTTGTTGATTATTTGCCTGTGTGTACCCGCCTGTGTGTTCGGTGCTGTGTGGAAAGTGAAGACTAATGTGTTGCTGCCATACTGGCCTAATTGTAAACGTGTGTAGTTTTAAAGACGACAGGCCATAAAATGGAAACAGTGTAAGATATTTGCAAATTATGGCACAAGTACGACTGTAAGTCTATTAGGGTATTTGAATGAGTATTGCCTTCTAGAACGACACAATGTTCAAGCCCATAGGATAGGATGACAGGATATATTAATATGAGGGAATCAAAATGTTTCTCACTATTTGGTACTTAACCTGATTATGTTATGGAAGACAAGCATGGACGAATGGATCTAGCATACGATGTATTAAGGAAATGAGTAATCAAATTGAACTGGCTGTGATGTATTGAGGTAACTGTCCTGTGTCTGAATTAATGTTGTACGTGATGGTGTCTGTATATAGGGGGAAAACTAAAGGACCCTACAAGTTTTGCGAATGTCTTTTTATTCCAGGTTTTGTCCTGGTATCTTTCAAGTTCATGAGACACACATGAGACAGGAGCTATGGTGGTGTATTGTTCTCCAGTTTGATAGAGCGAAAGCCACATATCCCAGCCTGGAGTTCATATTCTGTGCGAACCAAACCAGGATTGGATGTGTCTCAGACTTCATGCCAGTTAAGTGGATATAGATCCACTTGACAGATTATCCAGTAGCAACCATACAAAGAATCAGAATAACGAAAATATAAAGTAGTAAAGACTAAAAGTAACACTATTATAATACAGACTTATTATAGAAGTCAACATTATTCATGATGACTCACAGAGGACCATAATCGAATCCTATTATGTTACCAGCCAGGGACATTGATATCAAGAGTGTGAACTAGTGAATGAACTTTAATTACTTATAAAACTACTCGTAAATATACAAGCATAATTTTGCCTTGTTATGGATAACATTCAATCTTATTTATTTCATTTTGTAAATACATTATAAACACATTTTGAGTTTTCCTAACCGAAAGAAACCGGATTTAGGAACAATTAAATTGTAAATACTTTCATTCAGTCTTAGTTAATTATTGTAATTAAGTTAATGTTCTGTTTGATAGTTATTACCTATAACTAATTTAATTTACCCCTAGATAATTAGCCACACAAACAAATATATAACCATTAATCATTTTGGGATCATGAGAGGTAGCAGATAGATCTTCAGGACCAAACACTATCATCATACCTGAAGATTTACATAGCTTGACCCCACCTTGATGTCGATACACCCTTACTCTTTTCCAGAGAAGGGGGTATTTCTTATAAGACCAGTCTCTTATCTGGCACTATCCTGGTATCCTCTGATACACCTGTTTGTCCAGAATATCTGTAATTTTAATAACATCCAAACCTCTCGCGACAGCCATCAACTCAAGTCCGTCTGGCAGGTGCCATCAGCTCAAGTTATTTTTACGTCTTCTTGATCATTTTCTCTTCTGTCTCCAGTTCTCTTCTCCATGTATTTTGTTGGGTCTACATCTGTCTCTCTCTTACCCATGTGATTCTAGAGTAATGATTGGTTGGTAATACTATCAACAGGTTTCCTTACTGTGTGTCATAGCCATCTGATGCGTGATGCCATATGATGATGGATGGTATCCGCATGTCTGGTTTTGTGTGGTGTGCAGATGTGTTCAGTCAAAACAATGTTCATACAAAAATAACAGGGCAATCCACATAGGACGTCAGTAAACTCACGACGTATAAAGTCAATGATTCTTGTAACAGCTGTTGACGTTTTTCTTCATTATTTATTGTGGACGCCACAGTGACAAAATGGTTACGCGAATATGTAGGCACATCAAACAGTCATTATCACAGCAACATTCAATACAGCAATAGACGGTAGACAGCATTACAATGATGAGTCAGATGCATGTTATATTTCATAGTGCTGTAAATGTAGTCAGGTGGAAAACTCCATCCTTTTCTATAACAGCCAGGAGATAACCAGATGTATGAGATCAGTTCACTCTCCTTAGTTTGACTTCAGCAAGACAGACACGTCTGCCGAAGTATAAATAATGTCCTCAAAAATATCCTCTAGATAATAAAGGTTTTTCAAACCTAGTTCATTTAACAAAGTAGCAAGTAATGGTCCTTGGGACCTGCATCAACCGATGCAGTACAATACAGCGACATGTGAGCTGGGAAAACATCTCGTGACGACGACTTTCGAAGACAGGCTATGAATCGAAATCGCTCACGACCCAAAATCGATAGAGTTAATGAAAAAGTCAATTTACCTTGCTTTCATGAAATACACAGAAATATCACGCCTCCCGGCATGTGGGAAACACTAGAGGTATTATCTCGAATAAACGAAATATCCATTAAGAGGACTACACATCCCTGACAGAACAAAAAAATAGCGGAGATCCCCTCTTCAACGAGGCATCTCTTTCGCCATTCCAAATCGCTCACTCCACTAGTGGTGGGCGGAAACCGATCGACCAAGAAGCAAGACAAGTCATGCGCAGTCCAGCGCAAAATGACCACAGCTCAAACTTAACTGCATTCGATACCAACGCGAGAAGACAAATGCTTACCGAGAAAAGTGACTATAAATTTCAAGCAGTTGTTGCCCTTGCGTTATAAAATAGATATTGAAATAAAACGATGTTGCGAGAATTTATCACGCAACATATCACCACCTCCTCCCGATAAAAAAAAAATGTGGAACATATTTTTTTTTTAAATATCAAAGAGCATGCGATAAGCGGCTCAAAACGCACGAATTATGCGCTGATAATTAATTAAATTGCCTAACATGAGGCTAAATATAGAGTGTCTGGTGAGGATATACCTCAACAGAAAAATAAATATGTCTCAAAAAATATTCACATCGGGGAGGTGTCACCAACACACATCACGTTAGCATGTAAACACAATATACGTATGCAAGTTACCATAATCATCATTAAACAGCATACTCTAATATTGTCTTTAAAAATGGATGTACAAATCTGATAGGAAAATTTAAATAGTACATTCTTTGACATGTAATGACATAAGTACATAGTAAAGTTAAACTACATGACGATCCAGGACATATGCTCTGGTATTCCGAGGGTAAGTACACAATCTAGAACTCGTCATGCTTGATACTAGTAAGGTAAGTCCTCAGCTCAACAATGACATTCTGAGAAAGTACAAGCAATATAATGCTAATTAATAACTAATATGCTTCATAAGGTACAATACATTATTAACTAATATGTATATCAGGTAATATTATAAAAATAACTAGTAATTATAACTAACTAATATATAGTACATAAATATAAAACAGATAAATAATCAACAATACATTAATAATTGTGGCTGTTTAGTAAACTAACGGCCCTTATATTAACTACTCAGTCCTCCTCTATCATCTTAAAAAACGAACAGAAGAAGATGACAACAAAGCACGATAGTGTGTACATATAAAGTAAGTACAGATGTGCTAATCTATTGTAGAAATATAGGTGTGTTATGACTCTGTAATATATAGGAATATAGGACAGAAGTATTAGTTGGAGTCATGTGGGCATCTAGACAAAATGTCAGCCATCACATTATCCGCACCACGGATAGCTCGTACCGTGAAGTGAAAAGGTTGAAGAGCTATAGCATATCGAGTGGATCTCGAACTCTTCAAATTCTTAGTCTGAATAGCTGTAAGAGCTTTCTGATCAGTCTCTAGAATGAAATGTGCGCCCAGGAGGAATCTTTGTAGCTTTAGAATTGACCAAACCATCGCTAACAACTCACGGTCTAAAACCGAGTAGTTCCTCTCTGCCGCATTTAGTTTTCTAGAAATGTACATAACAGGATGCAGAGTATTTGCATATTCTTGCATCAGTGCTGCTCCAATCCCAGTGGATGAAGCATCACTCCGAAGAACAAAAGTCCTATCAAGAGTAGGTAATCTTAAGATGGGAGGAGAAGAAAATATATTCTTGATTTGGTCTAGTGAAGATTGGCATTCTTCAGACCAACGGACCAGATTAGGCGAACCTTTCTTCAACAATGTTGAGAGAGGTGCCATGATCGAAGATAAATTTGGAATAAATCTCCCATAAAATTGAATTAAACCTAAGAGACTCCTAACTTGTTTCTTCGTTTTAGGAACAGAGATGTTCAGTATTTTGGAAGTATTGTGGTCTTCTGTCTTCAAGAGACCATGACCAACACGATGACCCAGGAAAGAGATTTCACCAAAACCAACAAAAGCTTTAGAAGGTTTTGCTGTCAAATTATTCTCACGTAGAGTGGACAGTAAGTCATATAACCCTAAATAGTGATCTTCCCAGGTATCACTGAAGAGACAGATGTCATCTAAGTATGCGATGACATCCGAACGATGTGACAGAATTCGACGCATCATGCGAACGAAAGTGGCAGGGGCGTTCATGAGACCAAAAGGCATAACATTCCATTGAAATAGACCCCTAGGTGTAGAAAAAGCAGTAAGAGGTTTGGCATGCTCTGCTAAAGGCACTTGCCAATAACCTTTAGACAAGTCAAGTTTAGTGAAGAATCTAGAATTAGAAAGTCTAATCAGTAGATCTTCTAACAAAGGCATCGGTTCAGCGTCGAACTTTGTGACCTGATTCAATTTGCGATAATCAACGCAAATTCGTATGTTCTTATCCTTCTTCCGGACAATAACCATGGAAGAAGAATATGGTGAAGTCGATGGTTCAATTATATTTAATTGAATCATTTCATCCAATTCCTTTTCCACTTGCGACTGAAAGTGTATAGGAATAGGATACGGCCTAACCCTAATTGGATTATTGTCGGTAAGAATTATGTCATGTTCTATGACATCTGTGTGTCCAGGAATGTCAGTGAGAACATCCTGAAATGTTTGTAACATCGACGAGACTTGTCGATGTTCGTCACCAGAAAGATTAGGAGAAACAGAAACGTTTTTCCAAGATTCCGTGGAATGTAATGGAACCACTGGAAGGGGAAGGTTGACATCAGAGAAGGTAGCTTCCTCATCCTGAATGACAGACAGGGATGAATAATGACCGTGAGGTGCAGGAGCATCATCCGTTGCCTGGAAAATAGGCAGCAAATAGTCCGGACGTTCGTGAAATTCCGAAAGCATGTTTATGTGGAAAGTTTTATGCTTTCCATCAATATCGACCACATAGTCAACATCGGAAATCCGAGAGACTATTGCATACGGACCTTTCCATGCAATAAGAAGTCTATTTTCCCTACTGGGGAGTAGGACGAATGCTTTGTCACCTGGACAAAGTTGTCGTAGACATCTATTCTTGTTAGCAAACTGCCTTGCCTTCTCTTTAGCAATTTCTGATGAAGCAGTTGCTAGCTTACATGCCTCAATGATCTTTTGTCTAAGAGCAATGACATACTCATATGAGGATTGAGTTTCATCGCTAATATCATCGGCAGTGATGAGATCGTGTAATAAAGACATAGGGCCGCGTGGACGCGCGCCAAAGACAAGTTCGAAGGGAGAAAATCCTGTGTGTTCATTAGGGACTTCTCTATAGGCAAAGAGAGCCGCGGGTAAAACCCTGTCCCAATCTTGAGGATGATCTTCAGTTATCTTACCAAGCAAAGTCTTGAGCGTTCTATTCAGACGCTCAACTAACCCATTAGACATAGGATGGTAGATACTACTGAGAGATCGTTCAATATGTAAGGTAGACATTACCTGTGACATAGTGTCAGATATGAGTTGAGTGCCATGGTCTGACAATATTTCTCTGGGGAACCCCAAGCGAGAAAATATCAACCAAAGAGCATCTGCGATATCTGTAGTAGATATGCTCTTAAGAGGAATAGCCTCTGGCCAACGTGTGCACATATCGACACATGTAAGGATAAACTGATGTCCTCTGGCCGACTTGACCTTAAAAGGGCCAATAATATCTATGGCCATTTTCTGAAACGGCCGAATAGGAATGTCAGCAGCCTGGATAGGCGCAGCATGTCGTGGTCCTCTAGATTTGACCTCCTGACATACCTTGCATGATCGGCAGTAAATACGAATGTCCTTATTGACAAAAGGCCAAAAGAAAGCCGCAAGGACTCTCGACTTCGTACGGGCAAAACCCATATGTCCAGCACATTGCGAGTCATGAGCATGTTGTAATATTTGCACTCTCATGCTCTTGGGAACAAGAATTTGCGAATGTGCCGACGTAGTCGAATCTTGTACCATACGTACAAGTACGCCGTTTCTCATTGCAATCCAAGATTTTCTATTTGTATCCTGATTCGGATCACCTTTCTTCGCAAGAACGAAGAATTTTTTTAAAGAAGGATCTTCTTCTTGCAATTTTATGAAAGAGTCACGAGTGATTACTAAGTGACTATCTTGGCTATCAACTTCATTATCACTATTCAGTGAAGTTTCGGGTGTTTGTAGAGCTTGTGCTCTTGTAACTACTGCATTTGTAGCTTGCATGTTATTATCTTCCCAAGCAGCAATCTGCTGTGGGGTACACTCCCTAACTCCGTGAATACGACCAATAATAAGGTCCGCAATAGGATTAGGTAAGAGACAAGCATGCACATCTCCAGTAAAGAAAGGAGTGGCAATGCGAATTACAGCAGTAGGATATTTTTCTAGAGTGCCGCCAAATGTGACACATTTAATAACCCTTCCTGTAGCACAAGATGGATCTACAAGCGATTGTCTAACACCAATAGTGGTGCATCCGGAATCGAAAAGTAGTGAGACCGGAGTATCATTAACAAGACCCTTATGTAGAATTAAAGAACCCCTCCCGTCATGCGCAACAGCAGCAGGAAGAGCGGGAAGTGGGTGACCACAACTCAAAGTAGTTATGGTACCCGGTTCGAATAAAGTACTGCATTGGGGGCATTTGTTTGCTCTCTCAAAGTCAAAAGCAGAACCAGTGACAGCGTCAAAGTTTTTACTATCAACAACATGATTACAGGCTCCCTCAGTTTCCTGTTGTACAGCATTAGCCTGCTGATATCTCTTTTTTTTGTGTTGAGATCTACCCCGACTATTATTAGCTCTGAAGTTATCAGAGTTATTATTATCTCTGCAGTTATTATTGTCTCTATTGTAATTGTTATCCTGGTTCGAATTCCAGTTTCCACGATTACTATCATGTTCACATTGATGCGAACATCTATTTGTTTGGTTCTGAGGTCTTCGGCAGGAATAACCTCTATTACCATATCCTCTTTTGAAATGCTTATAATTATTAGGGTGATAGTAACGACCACTATCAGGTTGTCTCCAATTCTTCGAAGAAGAATCACCATGAAATTGGTTTCCATGATTTTGACAGAAATTACCGCTGCTCTTTCTATCAAAATTTTGTTGGAATCTACGAGCAAAGTTTTGACCATACGGAGCTGCCGAAGCAACTGGTAAACCTTCTTTCACCTTAGAGTTACCCATGGTTATGTGTGGGTGCGCAGTTACGTATTGGCAACAGAAATCTTCCATTTCTTTTATTGTTTTAGGTTTACGTTCATGAAGGAAAGCAAGGAAAGACTCATTGACAGACGACATGACTTTGTCTCTAAGTATTAAGTCCATAAGTCCTTCATAAGTTTTTTCCGTCTTAGATAGTTCAACCCATCGTGAGAAAGTAATGCGTATTCTTGCAATAAACTCGGAGAATTCAACTCCATTTTCAGGTAACATGTTTTTAAATTGTAGACGATAGCCGTCTTCGTTAAGCTGATATTTCTTTAACAAAGCGGCCCTGACAACCTCATAATTGTTCTTGTCAGGTTCATCCACCATATTTAATATACTTAGAGCTTTACCTGTCAGTATCCCTGATAACTGATAAACATATTTTGCTTTGTCTATGTTATGAGCTGTACATGCTTGTTCAAATCTGTCCAGATAGAACATTATGTCATCACTGGAAGGACTAAATGTTGGTAACTTAATCTTAAAAGTATCATTATTAGCCTTACCAGAAGATGAACCCTTGTTTGAATCATTACCATTACTCATGCTCGTCAATTTCAATTTTTCCAACTCTAAAGCTAAGACCTTTTCTTCATGTTCCATTTTTGCTTTCTCTTTCCTCTCATCAGACTCTCTCTGTAATCTTCTTTCCTCAGCCTGAGCCTCTATTTGAAGTCTTTCAGCTTCTTTTTCAAGTCTTTTATTCTCAGCTTCTTTTTCAAGTCTTTTATTTTCAGCTTCTTTTTCAAGTCTTTTATTCTCAGCTTCTTTTTCAAGTCTTTTATTCTCAGCTTCTTTTTCAAGTCTTTTATTCTCAGCTTCTAGCTGGAGTTTTCTTTCCTCAGCTTCTGATTCCCTTTTTTGTTTTTCCATTTCCATTTGGAATCTTTTTTCATCCACCTGCATCTGCAGTTTCTTTTGTTCAGCTTCCATATGCAGTTTCTTTTGTTCAGCTTCCATTGCTTTATCATATCGAGCAGTTGCAAATTCTTCTAACTTATCACCAGTCTTCCCAAGCAATTTACCCTGCTCAATAAAGTGCTCAAATGTAGACATGTTGTCTAACATATGAGTCCAAAACCTGAAATAATTAACTAATTTATTTCAAACCTAAGTGTAACAAGTCTTAATTAAGCACTTGTATATTCACATCACCTTATATTATCCCAGTCTCTGTGGGAAACAAGTCTCCAATCAAAGAACTTGTATATGAAATATCAGCACTCAATTCTTGATCATAAGTGCACTTCTCATTCAATAGTGCACGACACTATTCATCATTCATTTATCATCAGTGTAGTAGTAACAGTGCATTAGCATAGCCCATTAACTAATTACTATAACTGTAAACAATGACTATGTAAACACATGCAGAATGTAAACATTGAAAATGTAAACAATGCAAACAATGTAAACAATAACAATGTAAACAATAACAAAGATCAGCAACAATACAAAAACGTTCGCAGAAATCAACTAAAAATAAAGCAGAAATTAATGAAATATCACAAAAAATGTGACGATATCTGCGATAGAATTAAACAAAATACATGACACCACAGTGTATAAACAAAAATGTTGTATGAAACTAAATTATAGACAAGAGTAGGCTAACAAATACAAACAAATCAAAACAAAACTAAAGAATGCGAAATAATAACGAAAACAATATTAAAACATGTCATCACAGCTAACATAAATAGCAACAGAAGTCGCTTAGCAAATTCCAGTATCGGAAATTTGCAAACCCTACAGAAAACGCTCACAATAGACGACCTCTATGACGTGGCATAATCTAACGGAGACACCACCCAACCGAGAACCCGCTGAAATATAAACATATAAATATACAAATAACATATAGACATATAACATATAGAATGAGATGATACACAGAAGACTCAGCAGAAGTATAAGGGCACAGTTTACATACAAACAGGCCACTTAACTTATAGGCTTCCAATCGTAGAACAGCAGAAAAAACGGATGTCAATCAACGTCCTAAAGAGCGAAGCTCCAACGATGATGGCACATCTGAACTGCTTCCACTGCTAACACGATGGTACAAGAGCTTCTGAAATACTGTGTGTTGAGTTGTTTCGGCACTTGACCTTCTAATCCAAAAGTAAGTTGATGGAAATCGGTACTTGGCCTTCTTCAGAAAACAACCCGTTTCAACCGGCACTTGACCTTCTCAAAAAACGACAGCACTGGAACCTTGACAGCAGCAACTTGCTTGACTTGCGTAAAAGATAACAGCAGTCCGAGTTATCCGGCAACATGTAACAACGCCGGGTACTGTCAAATTCTTGTTTCCGTCAAAAAGTTGAAATTTTGACTTTTACCGGGCAACGCCGAGTACTTTGAAAATTTTGAAGATGTTGACTGTATTGAAGAATGTTAATTTCTTGAAGGATGCTGATGAATTCTTGTTGAAAATGAAGTGGGTAAGGGACCCCGTGTTTGCTGGTACCAGAATCAAACCAGCTTATGGCCACCAAATGATGCGTGATGCCATATGATGATGGATGGTATCCGCATGTCTGGTTTTGTGTAGTGTGCAGATGTGTTCAGTCAAAACAATGTTCATACAAAAATAACAGGGCAATCCACATAGGACGTCAGTAAACTCACGACGTATAAAGTCAATGATTCTTGTAACAGCCGTTGACGTTTTTCTTCATTATTTATTGTGGACGCCACAGTGACAAAATGGTTACGCGAATATGTAGGCACATCAAACAGTCATTATCACAGCAACATTCAATACAGCAATAGACGGTAGACAGCATTACAATGATGAGTCAGATGCATGTTATATTTCATAGTGCTGTAAATGTAGTCAGGTGAAAAACTCCATCCTTTTCTATAACAGCCAGGAGATAACCAGATATATGAGATCAGTTCACTCTCCGTAGTCTGACTTCAGCAAGACAGACACGTCTGCCGAAGTATAAATAATGTCCTCAAAAATATCCTCTAGATAATAAAGGTTTTCCAAACCTAGTTCATTTAACAAAGTAGCAAGTAATGGTCCTTGGGACCTGCATCAACCGATGCAGTACAATACAGCGACATGTGAGCTAGGAAAACATCTCGTGACGACGACTTTCGAAGACAGGCTATGAATCGAAATCGTTCACGACCAAAAATCGATAGAGTTAATGAAAATGTTAATTTACCTTGCTTTCATGAAATACACAGAAATATCACGCCTCCCGGCATGTGGGAAACACTAGAGGTATTATCTCGAATAAACGAAATATCCATTAAGAGGACTACACATCCCTGACAGAACAAAAAAATAGCGGAGATCCCCTCTTCAACGAGGCATCTCTTTCGCCATTCCAAATCGCTCACTCCACTAGTGGTGGGCGGAAACCGATCGACCAAGAAGCAAGACAAGTCATGCGCAGTCCAGCGCAAAATGACCACAGCTCAAACTTAACTGCATTCGATACCAACGCGAGAAGACAAATGCTTACCGAGAAAAGTAACTATAAATTTCAAGCAGTTGTTGCCCTTGCGTTATAAAATAGATATTGTAATAAAATGATGTTGCGAGAATTTATCACGCAACACCATCTCCAGGGTCTTCTTCTCATCTCTTATTACACTGGCACTTGTCTGGTTCTTCTCATCTCTTATTCCACTGTCACTTGTCTGGTTTTTGTCATCTCTTATTCCACTGTCACTTGTCTGGTTCTTGTCATCTCTTATTCCACTGTCACTTGTCTGGTTCTTGTCTTCTCTTATTCCACTGTCACTTGTCTGGTTCTTCTCATCTCTTATTCCACTGTCACTTGTCTGGTTCTTGTCATCTCTTATTCCACTTTCACTTGTCTGGTTCTTCTCATCTCTTATTCCACTGGCACTTGTCTGGTTCTTCTCATCTTTTATTCCACTGTCACTTGTCTGGTTCTTGTCATCTCTTATTCCACTGTGACTTGTCTGGTTCTTCTCATCTCTTATTCCACTGTCACTTGTCTGGTTCTTGTCATCTCTTATTCCACTGTCACTTGTCTGGTTCTTGTCATCTCTTATTCCACTGTCACTTGTCTGGTTCTTGTCATCTCTTATTACACTGTAACTTGTCTGGTTCTTCTCATCTCTTGTTCCACTGTCACTTGTCTGGTTCTTGTCATCTCTTATTCCACTGTCACTTGTCTGGTTCTTGTCATCTCTTATTCCACTGTCACTTGTCTGGTTCTTGTCATCAGTTCCACTTTGGTGACCTTGTCGTGCCACTTCCTTCCTTCTATTATACACCAGCACCCATTTATGAAAATGTGTAACTATGTGGTTGCTGTTTTTATTGTTCACCATGTTTCAGAAACATACACTAGTATCACGTGATATTTAAGTTGAACAATCTTATTTTTGTGTTGGTATTGATTTCTCTTGATCTACATATGTTTTTATTATTGTGTTGTTGTTTCTGTGATCACAGACACTCAGATTACATCGCCATAATGTCTATGATAGTTAACTCGAAATCGTCATTTTTCAGAATTCATAAAATCTCTTGAAGCAAACATTAAATATTTATTTGATATAAAACCTCTTACAAAAGCCATTAAATCTTTGTTGTTTTCAACAAATCAAAGGGCAAAAGCAAAACAACAACCCACAAGGGCCGTTTCACAAGACAACATACACTGAAATATGACGTGGACCAACTTGATTTATTGTTCTCACACACTTACATCCGGAGGAGGGGGAAAAAATGAAGAATCTTGTCACCAGTTTTGCGAGTATTTGGCAACTTAATCTGTCAGGGACATCAAAGCTGGAAAAATTGATTGATGTCGTACACCCACTAGGTGTTAATGGCGTCAAAGTGTTAATACTTTAGAAATCTAATCACAGAAAAATATCCCATTGTGACGAAAAATATCTTAGAAGTGTGGGCATCGGTATAAGAAGGCCAGTAATAAAGAAGGAGGGGCCTTATGTTAGCATGTGTTATAAGGAAGGGCCGGAAGTCGGCTGTGTGCAGAATACACTAATGAAGCAGACGATTACATGATTCGGTCACGTGGTTGAGATTTATGCAGATTAACCAATAGAACGAGGCAACGACATTATGGCAAACAAGCACAAGAACACACAAGAGAAAGATGGTTTGCCGGAATCGCTGACGCATGCAGAAAAATTATCACACAGGCCAACCTAGTTGTTCAAGATAGTTTAGTGGTTGTAGCCATGACTATTAATTTCAACAATGTGGGCGTTAGAAAGAATTTCTCTCTTCCTCACGCTGCATGCCAATTTTAGCAGGCCACTTTGTCCTTTCTGCCATCAATGGTACCTATACATCGTAGCGGAATGGCAGCTTGCGTACCCTTGTCACGGATTGCCTCTCCTTGCTCTGCAGTAGTGGTCCAACAGTGGCCAAAACCTAGAGTATCTAATGTGGGTCTTCAAAGGTGTCTACCTTCGCACAAGATTACTCTTGGCAGAGCTGTAGATAGAAGGAAATGATGCTTCTACCTCGAGGGAATGTCCACAATATATTTCAGAAGTCAAGAACAATGCTGAATTAGTCTGTTTAGTCTGAGCAAGTTAACTTTTTATCTGACCCGCCGCCTTGTGAAGATGTATATTGGATGATTAGCTCGTTTAAACCAACGGGC
The DNA here is from genome assembly GCA_024509875.1 of Oreohelix idahoensis. NCBI lineage: Eukaryota > Metazoa > Mollusca > Gastropoda > Stylommatophora > Oreohelicidae > Oreohelix > Oreohelix idahoensis. The sequence goes on along the minus strand of JAMPIV010014519.1, from coordinate 65,180 downwards.
TGATCACCCGTTTGCCAGTCACTTCGATTACGGAAACAACAGCAAATGGATTGATTTGCCGTTGCCCTAAAGACGCCAATAGGTGTGATGGGAAACAATGGCAAAGAAAACCTATCTGCTGTTGCCCTAAGACGCCACTAGGCGTAATGGCCACTGACTGCTTTGACGGTCGGTGGCTAAGGACGGAAGAAGAAGAAGAAGAAGAAGCTCGTTTAAGCCCCCAGCTGATTTGATTCAGCGAAATTCCTCTTATTAGCTCGATATATATATATATATATATATATATATATATATATATATATATATATATATATATATATATATATATATATATATATATATATATATACTAGAGGTTCTGGATCATACATATGCCTTTCTCTCTGTAATGATTAATTCAACTGTGAATTTGTTAGAATCAACGTATACAAATCTAATGTTCAATTACTTTGAAACAAATGTAAATAAATATGACTGGTGATTATGAAAAATAATTAGGTTTCTTCACCGAAAAGTCTTTAGGCTTGATGAATTTAGCAAAAGAAAGTTCGGATGATTTTTTGGTCTGTTGTGACTTGCCAAAATATTGAAGTGCCAATGCTGCTTTTCCGTAGATTCGTCTCTGTTGTGAGGGGCACGTTTCCAGAACAGTTCAGGAAGTAACCTCTCTGGGTCAAGGCAAGAATCTTCAAGTGTCGATCTCAAGCTTCGAACAACAGCCTAGTAGTACAGCAAATTGTCTCTCTAGGTCGTACCACAAATAGTCAGGTCGACTCGTACTGGTACCACAAACTCAATAATTCAGAAATCTTAGATTTATTGCTCAGAATAGTCTTGGCAACTTAACACACATGCCTCGAATAAACGTCTGGGGTATTATTTCTATTTCAGGATCTCTCTGTGACTTGTGAGTGGTCTTGTAGAATTCCGGGTTCCGTATTAATGTTGGCGAGTTTTCTACTGATGTACAGATATGCTCTTAATACTTTTTGTCCGGTCCTATAAATTAAGAATCCAACTCTATTCTTTTCTGTGGCAAGGTCTGAGCTGTATACGTTGACGATTTCTGGAATGCAGTCCCGTATTCAAACTTTTTTCACGTTATATCATAGGTTCCCAGACCACGCTTCCACCTAGCGTTTTCTGACAAACTCACAATCAGTGCGGTTGTTTATTGGCGCCTCAAATGCCAGCCAATACATTCAAAGTTCATGTTTTGAAAACTTTTCCTCATGTAGTATTCTGTAAGACTCATGATTTGAAAATTTCAAACAGTCATCCTCCGTATAGGGAGTTGCTACATCCGATAAATCTTGTCAAATTCTACTTAAATCACACTTTCTGCTCACTCTTCCAAATGTCTTCCAAGATTGCGTTTATCTATAATCACCTAACCATGATGTCGAGTCGGAAGTAATTATGCAATCTTAAGCAAGCACGTCATGCTTGCATTTACCTGGAGTCAATGTTGTTGTCACAGTATAGACATTCGCTGAAATCTTAAGTTGGTCACGCTGGGGAGTGACAACATTGTGAGAATAGAAAACCGGTTTGGTCAGTTGCGCCAGAACGGAAGAGGATATGAAACTTTTGGAGGGAAGGCATTCTAGAAGATGTCTACAGTCCCGTGCGGACGTTGTCCCTTTGTCAGCTGTGGTGCTGGGATTATGTGAATGCCATTTTGGTTTATATTTCTTGCCAATTTTCAGGTGGTCATGATTATTTGGTTTACTGCTAGAACGTTGTTGTAAGTTCTAGTGGTTTTTTCCTGGATATTATTTATGTTAAGTACCTTGCGTCCCCGTATTTCTTGCTTCAGCACAGGGCTTAGCTAGTTAGCGAAAGTCGTTGTGTAGTCACTGGATAGATTAGATCGGTGATTATGTTACTGCTATATTGAGCTGTTAATTATGGCTAGTTGTTTGACAGTTCCATTGTATCGTTATCCTATGTGTATTATTAGCCGTGTGTGGCTTCTGTGTGTACAATATTTATTAAAGGGTCCATACCTGTTCCAGGTGTTATTGGTTATTTAATGTCAGCTATTGTGTGCTGTAGTCATATCTTTAGATAATGAGCCAGAGGATATAGATTGCCATGTGTTAAATCCATAGCATCAATAGTTTGTTGTTCTGACAGCTGCGGGCTCGTTCATTCTTTTGGCCGTGAGGCCTGTATTTTGATGATATTTCTTCTTCCTCCTTCTTCCTCGTTCGCCCTGAAAAGGACGGTGGTTGCGTTGTGTCTGTTTACGCCTAAGCTGTGATATCTGCACCTCTCGGTCGATACATCCGACTTCAGCACGGCATTTTTAGGGACCGGGTTTGCCTTCCAATTGCGATCCGCACTCGCTCAGCCAGACTGCACTGCTGCAGACTGTTTCCAGGACCACCACGTGGAGGTGGAGTGCGGTCTTGACCAGCTCTGGTTCGCTGGTCCTGATGCAAGCAGTACATCTATGGGTCGCTGACTGCATTCACTATTGCTGCATCTTGGGGTCCCTGATGATATTTAATTCCCAGCTAGCTGGCTTCTAGACGGAGTATAATTGATAGCATGGCTATTGAGCCTGTGTTTGGTATTGTCAGGCCATTAAGAATTGTACACACAGAGTATTACAGTTTGCAGCCGTGTTGACTCCGTCATATTCACTGCCAGTTCACAGGAGTGAGTTATTTTCAGTGTCCAGTAGAGAGTCAGTGTGTTTGTCAGTCAGGGTAGGGTACTGTTTACGGTCGTTTGACCTGACCTCGATTACGGTTTTTTGACCTACTTACAGTGTTTCGGTAGTGATGGCTATTTTTCAATGAATAAATATTTTTCAGTCTGTCGTCGTTAAAGTATTATGCATTTGAGTTTCAAGTTGTTTGCTCTGTTATGTTTGCAGTTCGAGATACGGGTGTGCTTAAGTGTTAAGCTAAGGGTGCAGCGTGCTTCAGACTGGTCAGTTTAGTGTATCTCATAGTCTCATTGGTGGTTGTTAACAGGGATCCAGGTGGAGCAGCGGAGCTTGGGGTATTGGTACCATCTAGCTAGATTGGCCCAGACGGCAAATGGAGTGTCATACGGGAGATAGCTTGGTCAACCTCGGTATAGGGTGGAAGGAGAGTGCTCTTAGGAAATTGTAGTTGATAGGAGGTTGATAAGGTGTTTGGTACCTAAAGTCATCGTGTTGGACTTCTGGTCTGGTCATTACTACTCAGACGTGCTCAACCAGGGGTGAAAGCCGACGCCTGTGACGTTCCTGTTCCACGCAGACGTGCCCAACCAGGGGTGAATTCCTATGTGCAATGTGTCCTGCTGACTTGCAGGGGTTCAGTTGACGTTACCTTGTAGACTGCCGTGACCCGTTGTGTATTAAACTGTGAAATAAACGTTTCGTGTTACAGTCATATAACAGTGCAAAGGGACTTACACGTATTTATACGACGTATATACGGGTGATACTAGCTGTGCAGCTGGACGTATAAGAAGTCAGTCAGTTCTGTTTATATTGTGCTGTGTGAGCACCGTAGAGAACAGTGTAGTCATCGTATTAGAGATTACCATACCGTGACAAGGAACTCTGTTGCGAGTTACTGACACACAGACTTTCAGAGAAACTTGTTTCCTGGACTTAGATTCTTTTGGATTGTACGTTTTCTAGTGTGCAGTCTGGTTTGTACCGTATTCATCATCATCGTCAATGCTGACGATACTTCTTGCTTAAGCGTCGTTGGACCTTCAGACAAGTTATTGTTTGTTTGATTTTGTATAATGTATTATATTGATATTTTCTTGTTTTTCCTGAAACTCTAAATTCTCTTGTCTGTCTTTCTATCTGATACTAGCTATCATTTAGTCTGATCTGTATAATAATATACTGCTGATTCTTTATTTGCTTCTTGGCTTGTTTTTGTTTTCCTTTCCTTTTGTTTTGTCTATTTCCCTACGTTCAGGACTTAGTATATGAATATGTATGTGAATAGGTATTTAGATTAGATCTTTCCCTGTGTTCTTTAGTATTTGGTGTGGTTAGATTATTTAGTTATTGTGTTATAGTATTAATTTTGCTTATAAATTATTTAGTTTACTTTTCACTGGAGCGAATATAGTGCTTAGTGGGAGAGATAGCTTCCAGCACCTCATTGTTGACTGTAGTTTTTGTTGAGTCTTTGGTGTTAAAGTGTATTGGTGTGTTCAAGGGAGGAAGGGTGGTTAGTTTAATCCATTCTTGGCCTCTCGTGGGGAAAAGATTGGATTAGACCGATTCCTTGTAGGGTGTGGCTGTGTTTGTTTTGTGGTGGAATCAGGCAGACTGGATTTCCTGCGACTGCCCTGCTTAACATTCCAAGCCCTGTTGGTGTTAGACGTATTTGTGTAGTTTGTATTTACATTGTCGTGTACATTCAGTAATTCTTTTGTTGTGTTTAAGTGGTGTTTTCTCTTGTTCCATCTTGCTATCTTGTAAATACGTTTACAGGTATCCCTTGTTTTCGTTCGTGTGCAGTCACGCATTTGTATATATTAATCTACGTCTTTTCTTCTTGGTCTATCATCTTATTCCTCGTGACTGGAATTTTGTTTTCGTAATGTGATGTATGTGTTTATTTCATCTGCGTAGTGCTCATTTTGCCATTGTAGTACTTGCATAACAGAGGTTGTTGAGATTAGTAGTAAGTGAAGTATTATCTGAGTATAGCACCAGTGTGGGTGCCAGTAACAGACTTTGAGGTAAAAGCTGATTGATTGCCAAGTTGGTATAGTGGTGTCAGAGAGCACTAGAAAGTTTCAGCAGTTGTTGTTATACAACTGTCGACTATTGTAAGTCTGTTTGAGTGTATCACAGAGACTAAGTGGTCAGAAAGACCAAATTTACAGAGTAAGGAGACAGTAGCAAAGTGGCAAAACAAAATAATATTTATATGATAAGAGATAAAGGTTGATGATGTGTATACAGTGAGAGGTGAGGTGTTATATTACTTACAGGCATATATATATATATATATATATATATATATATATATATATATATATATATATATATATATATATATATATATATATATATATATATATATATGTATATTGGAATAGTGATATCAATATTGACTATTATTACTGCTTTTGTTGTAACCAGAGAGTTATCTGGTGATATAAGTGAAATATATACGTCTGAATAGTGGTATAGAAAATCTATAGACAAAGATAATAGTATTCTATATTGTGAGAGGTACTAGTGTACATAATGAACATTGATAGCTTCATGTGGATAGGCAAGGAAGCGGGGTACACAAGAAAAGAATTATTGGATTATGCGAAAGCTGAATTTTATTCAGTTGAAAATCAAAAAGCTTTACAGGAGAGGGAAGAGAAGGAAAAGATTGAGAAGCAGAAGCGGGAGAGAGAGATTCGAGCTGAAGAGCTAGATGTAAAAAGAAAAGAATTCGAGTTACAAGAAAAGAAGATAGAGCGAGAATTGGAAGAAAAGAAGATAGAGAGAGAGAGTTACAAGAAAGGAAGATGAAAGAAGATAAAGAGTTACAAGAAAGGAAGATGAAAGAAGAAAACGAGTGGAAACAGAGGGAGTTCGAATTACAAGAAAAGAAGTTGAGAGAAGATAGAGAATTGCAAGAAAAGAAGATAGAGTGAGAACTGCAAGAAAAGAAGATGAGAGAAGATAGAGAGTTCGAATTGCAAGAAAAGAGGATGAGAGAAGATAGAGAATTAGAGTTGGAGAAGGAGAGAATGAGAATAGCTCTGAAGAGAAGATGATGGATAAGGAAATACAATTGAAGAAGTTGGAAGTTGGTGCGAGTGGTCAGAACTCAACTTCTGGTGGGGGTCATCGTCCTTTTAGACTGCGTGTGCCAAATTTTAATGATAAAATTGATAGCTTAGATTTCTTCCTTGAAAGATTCGAGGCCGAATGTGTGGCTGACATAAGGCTGACAGAGATCAGTGGCCATCTCTTTTATCGACGCTGCTAGTGGGGCTTGCGATGGAGATTTTCTATAGTCTCTCGCTAGTGGAAAGGGCCGATTACGACAAAGTAAAGGAGAGATTGCTCCGGAAGTTCCGTCTGACTGCTGACGGCTACGGGACGCGTTTTAAAAACGCGATGCCAAGCGCAGACCAGGACTTCGAGGACTTTATCTCAAAGATAAAGCTCCTGCTAAATAGATGGATCGAAATGCAGGGGATTTCTAAAGACTATAATGGCGTGCTAGACTTGGTGCTACGAGACAAGGTGTTGTCCTCGTGTTCTAGTGAGTTGGTGGCATTTTTTCAAGAACGCCAACCAGAGGACATCGAGTCCATGGCCCAATTGGGGCACCATTGTGTCCTTGCCCATCCGGGCAAACCCATTCAGAAGTCAGGTCTGTCGGACGTGTTAGTTGCCGGGGTCGGCAAAGTGCAGCGCCAACCATGGCAACGCCGAGTAGGTAGTGCCGACAGGTCCATGAGGTCAAGATTCAATAGGTCACCCCGCTCATATCAATCAAGTAGGGACAGTTACAGAAACTTTAGATCACAGCGACATTTTCAGCCTAGATGGTGTAATAGAAAGTCGTCTGGAAGCGATAGTGATGGGGAGAATTTCCAAGGGCGGAAACAAGTACGCTTCTAGGGCGCACAAGATAAGGGCAAACCATTTTATAAAGGGAAGGGATCTAAACATAGAAGCGGATCGTCAGACGGGCGGGGTTCGGACTCCGATACGCGTTCCTCACCGAAACATAGTCCTAACAAGGAGAATAGAGAGATTATTTGCCGCGCATGTGGGGCCAAAGGTCATATAGCCAGGTGGTGCAAGGCCGAGCCAGAGAAGGCCAATGTGGCGTGTGTTCTATACACCATCAACAATGAAGACTGTGAGGGGTGCAGACAGTTATTAGTACCGGATGGGAAACCCCTTTTGATTTGCGGGCACACGTTACCCTGTCTGTCTTCCCTGAATGAAGGTGGAAAACTCGAGCTTTGTACTGGGTCGATGTAGTCGAGGCATGTGTCCGTGCTTAGGGACACGGGATGTACCACCACACGGGTGCGGCGCTCCTGCATCGAGGAGTCATGCTTGACAGGTAAGACAGTGAGGTGCATCACCTTTGGGGGTAATGTAGAATATTACCCCATAGCCATCGTGGACATAGACACCGCCTTCTTGGTAGGAAGAGTGCACGCATGTGTCCTTAACGAATCGGTGGCAGACCTAATCGTCGGTAATGTGCGAGGGGTTCGAAATTGTACACCGGCGGAGATTCACGAATGGGAGAAAAATAGGAATGTGGTGGCTAATGCGGTGCTAACCAGGGCGCAAGTGAAATTACAGGAAGAGTGTGATAATCCCGATGCTTCTAGTGTCCCATCGACAGTAGACGAGGTTTTGGGCGTGCGAGACGTGTCGGTCGGTAATTTCGCAGAGGGGCAGAAAACAGACAGGACGTTACTGAGACTGTCGGAGTTGGCGAAAACAAGAGATGCTAAACAGACCAAAACGTCACGGTACTGGTTTGAGTATAAGGACCAGATCCTGATTCGGTGTTTTGAGAGACAACAGCAGCTCATACGTCAGGTAGTGGTGCCAAGCCAGTGGAGAGCGAAGGTGCTGGAGTTGGCGCATGACTCTCCTTTTGCTGGTCATATGGGAGTGGCTAGGATTCGATATAGAGTTCTCTCCCAATTTTATTGGCCAGCATTTAATAAGGACATCAAAGCATACTGCAGGTCGTGTGCCGTTTGTCAACAGATGGCTCACAAAGGTCGGTCGCCAAAAGCCCCAGTTCAGACAGTAGACTTGTCACTGCGCCCATTCCAGAAGGTCGCGGTCGATATTAAAGGTCCGTTGGCCGTGATGTCCGATAGAAGATTTCGTTTTATCCTCACAAAGGTGGACTTGTGTATGAGGTGGCCAGAGGCAGTGCCCATGCGATCTATTACCTCACAGGCAGTAGTGGAAGCACTTTAGCTGTTATACAGCCGTTTCGGGTTCGCAGAGTGCATACTCTCTGACAGGAGAACTCAATTTATTTCGAAAGAAATGTCGGAGGTAACTAGATTGCTGGAGATTTCTCAGTCTTTCACCTCTCCCTACCACCCGCAGGCGAACGGGGCGTTCTCGAACGCCTAAACGGCGCATTAAAACACATGTTGGCTAAAGTGATTGCCGAGTTCCCTCAGGATTGGGATAGATACCTTCCGGCCATGTTGTTTGCATACAGGGAAGCCCCGCACCAGAGTACGGGCTTCTCGCCATTCGAGTTGTTGTATGGAGCAAACCCCAGGGGTCCGATGCACGTCCTAAAGGACTGGCTAGTAGGAAAACACGTAGACGGATCGGCGGTGTCCGCGTATGATTATGTTGTACATCTACGCGAGAGGTTAATTAAGGCATGTGCGTTAGCACGGGAGAACTTGACCCATGCGGGTATTCAGTACCGCCGGTACGCAAACCGAGGTACGAGACTTATATCATTTCAACCAGGGGATGAAGTGTGGCTACTTCTGCCCACAAAGGAAGATAGATTAAGCATCTCCTGGCAAGGGCTATTTTGGGTTCGGAAGAAGTTAACCGATGTCGACTACGTTGTAGAAGTTAGGAAGAAGGAGAAAGTGTTCCACGTGAACATGCTTAAGCCGTACGTGGAGCGTCCTCCCGAGCTATCTTCGGTGGTTAATGTCATGAGTTCCCGGCGTTCGGAAGTAGCGGCGGCAATAGTGTTAGACAGTTGTGAAGACAGCTGTGACGACGGAAACTTACAGCTGTCTCTCGTACCGATAGCCCCTTCCGAATCCTGGGCAGATGTGTCGGTGTGTACGGATCTAACCGACAGGCAGAGGGCTCAGGTAGAGGCAATACTGAGGGATTTCAATGAAGTGCTCACGGATTTGCCGGGGAAAACAGATTTAATAGTCCATGAGATAATTTTGACCGATAACCAGCCGATCAGAGTGAAACCATACCCAATACCGCTACATTATAAAGCGGCGATCGAGAAGGAAATTGACGAAATGGCTCGGTTAAATATCATCACCCCCTCCGAATCCCCGTATTCTTTCCCCATGGTTGTGGTTAAGAAGAAGAACGGGGCCCTCTGAGTTTGTATTGATTTCCGTAAGCTCAATAGTGTTACGTTAGTCGACGCAGAGCGTATGCCTAACCAGGAAGAGCTTCTGACCAAATTTTCCCATGCTAGATTTTTTACTAAGTTAGATTTAGCAAGAGGTTATTGGCAGGTGCCATTATCTAAGGCTGCAAAACCTCTTACAGCGTTCGCAACTCCGAGGGGTTTATTCCAATTCAATTATATGTGTTTCGGGTTAGTCAATGCACCCGCCACTTTTGTAAGAATGATGAGGAAGCTACTAGGGCACAGGGACGATGTTATTACATACATCGACGATATTTGTATTTTCCACAAAACTTGGGAGCAGCATGTGGATGGGCTGTTTGCAGTATTGAAGTGTCTGAAGACACATGGACTCACGGCTCGCCCGAGCAAAGTGTCCATCAGGTATGCAGAGCTGAGCTTCCTGGGCCATGTTATTGGCCATAACATCATGAAACCTGAAGATGGTACAGTTACAAAAATATTACAGCTGCAAACGCCGAAGAGTAAGAGGCAGGTGAAGAGTTTGTTAGGATTGATCAATTTCTATAATAAATTCATCCCAGACTTTTCAACGTTGGCTGAGCCGCTTACGGGACTCACCAAAAAGGGGCAACCCAACAAAATAAAATGGGATTGTAAATGCGAAGATGCATTGGTCAAGATTAAAAAACTATTTTCTAAAAAACCTATCTTGAGATTGCCAGATCTTGGCAGACCGCTGATACTACACACTGATGCGTCGTCGGTAGGCATTGGTGCCTGTCTGATGCAGGACCACGCAGGGTCACTCCATCCAGTGTTGTATGTCAGTCGGAAGCTGTTGCCAGCAGAAACCAGATACTCTACAATTGAGAGGGAGTGCCTTGCTATTGTCTGGGCGGTGTCTAAGCTGGCACGATACCTGTTGGGGGCGCATTTTTTCCTCCAAACAGATCACAAACGACAACGGGCTGATCACTCGTTTGCCAGTCACTTCGATTACGGAAACAACAGCAGATGGGTTGATTTGCCGTTGCCCTAAAGACGCCACTGCGTGATGGGAAACAATGGCAAAGAAAACCTATCTGCTGTTGCCCTAAGACGCCACTAGGCGTAATGGCCACTGACTGCTTTGACGGTCGGTGGCTAAGGACGGAAGAAGAAGAAGAAGAAGATCACAAACGACTGTAATTTTTGCAGTCGGCTAAATCCACCAGTGCTAAGTTGACACGCTGGGCATTATTGCTGCAGCAGTTCAACTTTACTATTTTGCCAATTCAGGGTGTACATAACATTGTAGCAGATGTCCTGTCCAGGTTATGAGCTTGGTGGGGGACAGGGACATTGGAAGAAGGTGTTTATGATAATCTATATAAGAGACGTATTATAATTACTAGAGTTGATGATTGATGAAGATGTATTATGATATACGATTTATGGGTTATGATGCCATAAAGGCAATATGTACGAAATTGTACTAAACTTATGAATGAATCATGTTACCATAGATCTATGTCTGTATTGTATAAAGAATCATTCGTTATGCGATGACATGATGTCTTATTATTGATGTTTGCTTTGGTAATACTCAAACATAAGATGCATTGTGTGTGAGAGACCAGGGTAGGAAATCGTGGTAATTTTTTTTTCACGACTGCCTGTACCTGGGGGTGTTTGTTCATGTTTGCTTGTATTTAGTTCATTGTGTGAGAAGGCATGAACGACTATCGTGGTGGACAACTTTGGCATTCTTCAGGTAGATGAGGAGGTGCCGTCGCGGTGTTGTCTTCGTCCATACTCCAAAGGGGGCGTGACTCCTCCGGTAGAAGAAAACTTCGTTTTCTTTCTTAAAAAGGGGGGGGGGGGGAATGTCACAGTATAGACATTCGCCGAAATTTTAAGTTGGTCACGCTGGGGAGTGACAACATTGTGAGAATAGAAAACCGGTTTGGTCAGTTGCGCCAGAACGGAAGAGGATATGAAACTTTTAGAGGGAAGGCATTCTAGAAGATGTCTACCGTCCCGTGCGGACGTTGTCCCTTTGTCAGCTGTGGTGCTGGGATTATGTGAATGCCATTTTGGTTTATATTTCTTGCCGATTTTCAGGTGGTCAGGATTATTTGGTTTACTGCTAGAACGTTGTTGTAAGTTCTAGTGGTTTTTTCCTGGATATTATTTATGTTAAGTACCTTGCGTCCCCGTTTTGCTTGCTTCAGTACAGGGCTTAGCTAGTTAGCGAAAGTCGTTGTGTAGTCACTGGATAGATTAGATCGGTGATTATGTTACTGCTATATTGAGCTGTTAATTATGGCAAGTAGTTTGGCAGTTCCATTGCATCGTTATCCTATGTGTATTATTAGCCGTGTGTGGCTTCTGTGTGTGTACAATATTTATTAAATGGTCCATACCTGTTCCAGGTGTTATTGGTTATTTAATGTCAGCTATTGTGTGCTGTAGTCATATCTTTAGATAATGAGCCAGAGGATATAGATTGCCATGTGTTTAATCCATAGCATCAATAGTTTGTTGTTCTGACAGTTGTATTAACACGTTTTAGTGATTCAGTTAATCTCTCAGGGATGGGCGATACGCTTGACTGGCCCTGTCATGCATCGAAGCTTGAAACGTGAACAATAACAGTAGGGAAAAGAATGTGCTAACAGTTGAATAATGCACATAATTCAGTACGCCCAACAAATTTAGTTCAATACTGCTGGAGAGGAGATGAGAGCGCACAAATTATGTCACAACCCCGACAACATCCAGAGCTTTGCCAGCGGGAGTTTAACTCCTGGTAGGTTCAACCAAGCTGGACAGGTCTGTGCGAGTAGGGGTCAGACAAAAGCTGGTAACCTGGTCCTCCAGGTTGGGAGTTTTAGCGCAGATCCGACACCCCTGTCAATGAAAAAAATCTTAACCGTTACGGAAACAGGAACAACTGGAAAAACTTTGATACGTGACGGATATCGGGAGTCTCAGGCTCGTATAACTGTCAGTGGTGAAAGCCGAAAGTAAGCCATTGGCAACGAAAACGAATACCCCGATCGCCAAACTCGAAACAAGAATTGGATTCTGGAACGTCAGAACTATGAAAGAGGCAGGAAAACTGAGGCAGATCACAGCAGAAATGATGAACTACAAATTACATATCCTGGGAATAAGTGAGAGCAGATGGACAGGGACGGGGAGAATAAAAACAGCTACAGGGGAAACAGTACTTTATTCTGGTAGAGAGGATGGTCAGCACAACGAAGATGTAGCCATTATCCCGAAGAAAGGAATGGAAAGGTCTTTACTGAAATGGAAACCCATCAACAACAGACTGATAAGAACAAGAATGAGAGGGAGATTCACCAACACAACAATAAAACAATGCTTTGCACCAACAAATAACAGCGATGAAGAGGTCAAGGACGAATTCTTTCAACAGCTGCCAAAGGAAATGGAAACTGCACCCAGGTACGATCTTATCATAGTAATGGGAGACCTTAATGCGAAAGTTGGAACACACAATAATTATAACGAAAGAGTATTGGGGCAATGCGGCAGTGGAACAGGTAAATGAGAATGGGGACAAATTAATAAGCTTCTGCAGTATTAACAACTTGGTCATTAGAAAAACACCTTTTCCACACAACGAAGTGCTCAAGTTAACGTGAGAATCACCAAATGGACGAGACAGAAACCAGATAGATCACATTATGGTCAATGGTAGATGGAGACATGCATTATAAGACGTGAAAGTAAGAAGAGGTGCAGATGTGGGAAGTGACCACCACCTTGTAGTAGCAAGACTGAAAGTGAAACTCAGAGCTGCTGGACCAATGGCAACCAAACAGAAAAGGAATAACATCATGAAACTTTAGGACCCACTCACCATAAAAGCTTTTGTGGTTGATGTGAAGAGACGATATCAAATTGCCAATAGCCAGGAAAATACAGCGACTGATGATGTTGACCAGAAATTCAACACAATTTCAACAATATAAAAGGAAAGCAGCGAATCATGCTTGGGATTCCAGGAAAGTAAGATACACGATTGGATAACACCAGAATCTTTAAACACCATAGCGATGAGAAAAGAAATGAAAAGAAAGAAAATAGAACCAAAGTCTCCCAGGTTAAAGGAAATATACAGTGAACAGTACAGTCAGCTGGACAAGAAAATAAAACGTCAAACCCGAGCCAACAAAAGGAAATTTCTGGATGACCTTGCAAGGTAGGCAGGAGGGGCAGCAGTGAAAAGTGAACAAAGAACAGTTTATAAAATAACTACAATTATCAGCGAAAAACGAGGTGCAAATAATATCTTTTCTTCTCCTTCTTCGTACACTCTCAGACGTCCACTTGAATGTTCTCAAAGAAATCAGAAGTCAGTTTGAGGCTATTTGAATCCCCGTAAAGCTTTCCCACGAAAGGAGCTGGTTTCGGCAATTAGCGCTTTCTCTGCACCGCATATAAGGAGCAACTTTGAAGCAGATGTTCAGCAGTCATTTTATCAGTGCCACAGTTACACTGATCGGTAGTTCCTATCTTTAGCTTGTTGGATAGATGATATCTCAATCTGTTGTGGCCATTGCGGAGTCTGAAGATTACCACTTGTTCTCTTCTGTTTAGCTGGTAGTAAGCATCATTCTGTGTGTGACCTGGATGTTCTACATTCCATTTGTTTCTGTATCTGATTCTGATAAAACTCTTTGCATCCTCGAAAGTTATGCTTGCATCAGGCTGAGGTAGATGTGAACCTTCCTTTGCCATTCTGTCAGCTTCTTCCTTGCCGGTGATGTTACAATGAGATGGGATCCATTGGATCACAACACTTTTGAATCGTTGACAAAGTTTGTGGAGCACTATTCTGAGGTCATCCAGGTCTGTATTATTTTGGCTTTTTAACGTTGCAATTACTGACTGAGCATCAGTAAAGAAAGCAACTTGTCTCTCTGTGCTTTCTTCTGTCAATATAATCTCTGCTGCAGTTTTCAATGCCTCTGCCTCTGCTCTGAAGTTACTTGAGAATTGTCCTGTTGCCACTGACAGCCTTTTTTCTGCACCAGTGCTCAAGGTCAGAAAGACACCCCCACCTCCATTTTCTGTTGCATTTGTTGCTGATCCATATGTGTATGCATGGGTCCAGGTGTTGCGTAGGTAATGTTTCTCTATGTAAGAGTATTTTGTCGCTATGGTTTTTCTATCTGTTGCAGTTTGGCTCTTTTTTCTTTCAATTCCAGGAATGTTTTCTATCATTTCAGGGAAACGATTTTGTTTCCAAATTGGAAGCTTGTGTGCAATGTAGATGGGTTTAATAGTGGATATTTCATTTATGGAAACTGCTCTCTTCTGTGGTTTGGTTGATTCTACAAAGTTGCTTCGTTTGAGTCTTTGCCTTCTAAGAGCATTCATTCTATGGCACATTGGGTGGTCTGTTAGTCTTTTGAATTTTTCGGCCTGTTGCTGAGCCCTGCAGTCTCTTCTACCCTCCATTGGCTGGATGCATGTAATCTTTTCGAGTTCTTTTATTGGTGTTGACTTCATGCCTCCCGTAATAATTCTCATTACGTTAGTAAGAGACAGTCAAGGAAATCTTATCACCACAGCACACGGGCAGGAAACAAGATGGGCAAAGCACCTCAGAGAAACACTGAAAAAGGAACCCCCAGAGACGCAGCTGAATATTCCTGTGGCTGAAAGTGATCTAGACTTAATACAGACTCTCCACGAAGAGAAGAAATCGTCACAGCTACCAAAGGGTTAAAGAATGGAAAAGCGCCTGCTCACGACAATTTAAATGCTGAGTTATTCAAGGCAGACCCTGAAATAGCAGCAGAACTATTAGAACCACTTTTTGCACAAGTCTTGAAAACAGAGACAACACCAACGGAGTGGAGTGAAGGAATAACTGTCAAATTGCCCAAGAAGGGCGACCTTGCAGACTGTAACAACTGGAGAGGAATTACTCTCCTCTCAGTTCCCAGTAAAATACTAGGCAGGATAATTATCCAGAGAATTTCAAAAGCAGTAGACCATAAACTGAGGAAAGGACAAGCAAGATCCAGAAAGAACAGAAGATGTGCAGATCATATATTCCCCATCATGAACATTATAGAGCAGAGCTCGGAATGGCAGAGACAGCTATTCGTTAACTTTGTTGATTCTGAAAAGGCTTTTGACAGCATACACATGGACAGCCTATGGAAAATACTGAGGGCTTATGGAATTCCCAGCTGCATTGTTTCCATTATAAAAAGCATCTATTCTAACTTTACATGCAGTGTTGGGTTGAGCAACCTAACTTTCGAGGTAAAGACAGGAATACGGCAGGAATACCCCATATTAACAACTTTATTTTTGACAGTCATAGACTGGGTGATGCACCAGACAACAGAGGGCAGTCCAAGAGGAATTAGATGGACAACGTTTTCTTCACTGGAAGACCTGGAATATGCAGATGACATAGCACTACTAGCTCATTCACATCAACACATCCAAGAAAAAAAACAGATAGACTGAATAAGTACAGCCAGCAGGTGGGTCTGAACATCAGTCTAAAGAAGTCAGAGGTCATGACACTCAATATGGGCAATCCTGAGCCAATAACAATAAGGAACTAGAAGCTAGAACAGCCAGGCACATTTACTTACCTAGGATGTATAGTAACACCAGACGGCGGAATAAGCAAGGACATTAACAACAGAATGAATAAAGCGAGAACAGCCGTTGTTAGTGTCAACAAAATCTTGAAGTCTACCCAATACAGCACAAACACCAAATGAAGACTGTATGAGAGCTGCGTACTTTCTGTGCTTCTCTGTGGTGCGGAATGCTGGAGAATAACAGAGAAGGAAATGTCAAAACTGTCCCACACAATGTGCCTAAGGAAAATTCTCCGAATCTTTTGGCCGAATACGATCACCAACCTTACTTACTTACTTACTTACTTAGTCGTTCCCCTTCTACCGTGAGGTGTAGAGGTTTGGAAGAGAGAGCGCAAGACTATCCTATCGGCTGTCGTCCTCCTGGCCTGGTTCCATTCTAGTCCTCGATCCTTCAAAGATTGTCTAATGTTGTCCTCCCAGCGGACTCTGGGTCGTCCTAGGGGTCTGGATCCCTGGCTCTTTGTTTCCCATGCTTGTCGTGGTAGCCGATCTTCTCCCATTCTGCAGACATGGCCAAACCATCTTAGTTGGGACTGTTCTACTTGGGTATGCAGGGGGTTGGATTTTAGGCCTTGACGTATCGTCTGGTTGCGGACCATGTCTCTTCTTGTTACTTCAATCACCTTCCTCAGATACCTCATTTCTGAGGTTTGGATCTGGCTTTTATGGGTTGTAGTCATTGCCCATGACTCGCATCCATATGTCAAAACTGGGACATAGGTGGAGCGGTATACGGCCATCTTCGTTTTCTTACCAACCTCTCTCTTGCTAAGGAATCATCGATTTATGGCCTGAAAAAGTCTCCCAGCTGCTGCTTTTCGTGTGGCCTTCTTTGATGCCTCCTTCGGTCTATAATAGCTCCGAGGAATTTAAAGTGGTCTACCTGCTCCAGGACCTGTTCTCCCAGCTTAATCTGATGTCTTCTTTCTTCTCGTGATATCACCATAGATTTTGTTTTAGAGCTGCTTATGACCATCCCTCTCTTCTCCAGCTCTTCCTTCCAGACTTGCAGGTTGGATTGGAGATGTGCCTCTGATTTAGCAATCAGGACAACATCATCAGCAAATGCCAGCTCTGAAATACTTACCTGTCTCATCTTCCAGTACCCCACTGAATACTTTCTTGTTCTCTCCTTACATGACTTGATAACATCGTCCATGAGGAGTATGAAAAGACAAGGTGACAGGATATCACCTTGTCTTACACCAGTGGTGGTCCTGAACTCTTCTGACTTATGGTTTGCTGTCCTCACATAATTTCTGCAAGACTTGTAGAAGCTCTGTATAGCATGAATCAGAGGTGCTGGAATGTTCTTCCTTGCCAAACAGTCCCAAAGTTTGCTCCAGGGGACCCTGTCAAATGCCTTTTCCAGATCTATGAAACAAAGATGGATCTCACTCTTATACTCAAGGGCCTTTTCACTCAGCTGTCTGAGTGTGAAGATTAGGTCTTGAGTACTTCGGTTTACTCGGAATCCGCACTGGACCTCATCCAATTGTGGCTCAGCTAGGCGTCGGAGTCTCTGCTCTAGGATTCTAGAATAGATTTTACCAGGGACACTGAGAAGGGATATGCGTCTATGGTTTTCACATTGTCGATTGTCACCCTTTTTGAAAATTGGTGTTATGATGGCAATCCCCCTGTCCTTTGGTATGGTTTTGTTTCACCACGCTGCCTGTAGGACCCTTAAGAGTAATAGGTCGCCTGATGCTCCCACGTACTTAACCATTTCTGGTGTTATACCATCATGCCCTGCTGCTTTGCCCATCTTGATTTTCTCCAGTGCTGCCTTCAGTTCTTCCATCTTTATGTCATCTTCATCACCATTTGTTTCCTCTTCTGTGCTAGTGGTTATCATTTCTGATGCTTGACCTTGCTCACCATCAAAGAGTTCTGAGAAATATTCTTTCCATCTTTCCATTACTTTCTTCGGGGCAGTAAGCAATTTGCCTTGCTTATCCTTTATAAATTTGAGAGGGCATTGTTTTTCTTTCCTCATGTTCTTTAAGGTCTTATAGAACAATGTCTGGTTTTCTTGTGCATCTTTTTCTAGCTTTTCTCTAAATTCTTCCCAGGACTTTTGTTTTGCTGCTAGCACCTTGTTCTTTGCTTCTGTTCTGAGTATCACATATTCTCTATATTTCTCTATTTGTCCTGCTGTGTTTTTAGCTGCTAAGTATTGATAACCAACCAAGAACTACTTATTCGGAGTAACCAAGAGGACATGCACACCATTATAGCTGGCAAACGCTAGAGTTGGGTTGGCCACATCTGCAGAAGAGACCCCGATGCCATTATAAGAACAGCTTTGCTATGGACGCCCGAAGGAAAGCGAAAGAAAGGCCGACCAAATACAACTTGGCGGAGAACTGTGGAGGCCTAGAGGCAAAGAATGAACCAGAGTTGGGGCACTGTACGAAGGATGGCCACCGACCGAACAAAATGGAAGCAGTTTGTTCTGCCCTACAAGACGCCACTAGGCGTGATGGCCACTGACTGCTTTGACAGTCTGCAGCTAAGGATCAAAGAAGAAGAAGAAGGAGATTTTGTCCTTTACGTTATTTTATTTTAGCAAGTTTGTTTAGTTAGCAGTTTGTTTAGTTAGCAGTTTGTTTAGTTAGCAGTTTGTTTAGTTAGCAGTTTGTTTAGTTAGCAGTTTGTGTCTTTCTTGTACATCCTGTCCCCCGACGGGGACATTTTCTTCCAGTAACGTTGATTGTGTTGTGGTTGTTTTCCTGTCAGACTATTCCCTATCCACATGTATCCATTACCCATAGTTCAGAAAAAACAATGTGCATTAAAATTTTAGAGCGTCAGTTGCTTCTCAGACAAAGTTATCTGGTTTGAAACTAGGTAGCGTCACGCTGCAGTCTACCCAGATGTAAATGGGTACATGTTTCTACTCTTGAGTTAGGAAAGACAAAGGCAGCGAGAAAGGGACCAAGTATATCGAAGTCTATAACACTTCCCTTTCCTCCGGCAGGGTGTGCTATGGGAGACATTTACCAACATTGGAATTCGTATGTTAAGAGAGCGAGAGAGAGAGAGAGAGAGAGAGAGAGAGAGAGAGAGAGAGAGCGAGAGATAGAGAGAGAGAGAGCAAAAGGAGAAAGGGACAACAATGTAATCATCAGGATATAAGTTGCCTTTTATCAGAAATTTAACCTTTTCCTTCTTCAAGTACCATGCCCATTGACGTTTGCAATCATGTGTCTCCATAAAGTCCTGAACTCAGTGGTCTCTGTTATTGACTATTTTTTTCCACGCTATGATGTTAACTTTCACAAGTAAAGTAAGAGTTCTTCAGTGTAATATAAAGCCAACCCATAGCTACAAATGTGAGTCATGGACAATTAATAATCAAGTAAGAGATCACAGATATGACGTTTTACAGAAGAGTTTTAAGAATACTACAAGCAGCTACAGAGGTTAATGAGAACGTTCAGAAAGATGCCAGGTCAGAAAGGGAGATTATTACTCACATTAGAAGGTAGCTTATTACTAACAACAACCTGTGATTGGCAAGAAAGAAGGCTCAATACCTATCACCTCAGGGGCGCATTCCCATAATCAGTTATGACTGAAGGGGCTATTATTATTTTTTTATTATTATTACTAACATTAGATGAAAGCGATGCACTTTCTGTGGAAATTTTATGACAAAACGAAGGTTAGAATATATTGTGACAACATGAAAGGTTGAAGAAACAAGGGATGGAGGACGACAGAGAAGAGACGATACTAAATAGTTGAACTCTGTGGTAAGGAAAGAAGTGACAAACAGCGTTACTGACAGGAAATTATGGAGAGACATGATCGCCTTCGTCACCAGGCATGATATTTGATGAAGAATTCGAAGAACGATGTTAAACTATAAAGTAATTTCTTCTTATCGACATCTATCTTGTGCCCCATTGTCCCAACTGTTTTTCGTCTTGCAACCTCACATATCATCATAAAAATCCACACCAATAATCTCATTTACCCGTGTGTTACCGGGCCCGAAAGGGGGAGCAAGGAATAGTAACACTGTACCTTACCAGGCATGTTGTAAAAAGCTACTAAGGAGGGTTGGGCATGGGGCTGGTTACCCCATCCCGTTAACATTTTTTTTAACCATAAAAACTTAAACACAATGGATAAGTCAAATATGGAATATACATCAATTCAGCCGCCCCTTGACAGAAAAAGGTCCTCTGGATAGGAGGTGCATGAAAATGTTGGGGGTATGGAAAGACCTTGAGCGGATGGCACGTGACAGGAGGACTTGGCATGTGTTTGATGAAGGCCTATGCTCCCTGGGGAGCTAAAGGGTATTGACTGATTTATCTCATTACATTTTTATAAGTACTTAATTCTTTCTGTCCCAGATGAATTTTAGATTTTACCCAACGACCAAAATGGATACCACATTTTTTCCACAAGTTATGCTTTTATTACAAATAGATCATCATCATTATCATCATTATTATCACCATCGTAATTAGTATCATCATCTTCATCATTATCATCATCATCTTCGACCTTTGCGCTCTAAACTAAGCTTGGAACTACCAGTCTAGCTAGCCACCCTGCAAGAAGTCTGCACCACTCATCCACATGCTCATACAGTGGTCGTTTCTATGGCAATTTGTTGTTTGTTTTCCGTGATGAGGTTGCCAGCCTTAGGCCATATTAGTTGCCGTCACATTTTTATTTATCTCTTCAGAGACCCCCTGGGAGGTACACGGGTCACAAAAATAGTAGAAATTAAACTGCTAACGTGCGTTTTTCCCATCGTACTCCCGAGTTAACAACCAAGAGAGAGTAACATATAATGAGCACGAACCACTGCTGCACCAGCATTCTGAGGCATCAAGCTGACAAATGGATTTCAGCAGTACCACGATTTATTTACGTAGTACCAAGCAAAAGCAACGAATAATACATATAGGACGCACACAACCGTCGAATACCAGCACCAGAGGCTGTTTTAGGATAGGTCACCTTTGTTTATGGCTACCACCTTGTACTTTTAGATATGTACATGTATGCTTGTCGATAAAAACATAAATTTTGTTTGAAAGGCCCTCCCAAGTTCACGCTTACTTAGGGCCTTGTATGACCTAAAACTGGTACTGACCCATCCCAATATACGACTGCCCCCCCCACCTCACTCCCACCCAAAATTTCCCCTGATGCATGTACGAAGGTGCGCACATCAGTGTACAAAACATTATCCTAGATCTCCCACCACTACACAGTTTGATGGGACAGTCAATTTCTGTTTTTAAATTGTTATTTCTTCCTCCCTATCCAGCTAATGAATATGAAAGACAAACGGCAAGACAAAGACAACTGTCATTTTATGACATGAAATGTGAAATCACATTAACTTTTAGTTTCACGTGAGATCCAGTTTGCTCATGGCGTGACGTCATAGGGCGCTGCAATTTATTGCTGCAATAAACGTTAGTTAACTGGCCATTTTAGATTACGTTTTATTTTATTTTGTTTCTGGGAATTAAACAAAACAATATATTTGTCACACGGCAGTTGTTACTCATTGTTTCAACATTTGTTTCGTCTATACCCAATGGATAAAAATGAGGATATAAAAAATGTAAAAATAGGAAGCTACTTTTCAATCGTCTTTATGAACTTTATGAACTTTATGACTTCTGATTACATGCCCGCCTAACTGAATTATCTTTTCTTTTAATATCGACTGTAGGTTCTAATGAAGATGTTTGTACTTTTCAACATATTTTATGTCATGTTTATAAGTAGTTAATGTTAATATGAGTGTGCTATTTTATTTTACTTTACAACGTAGAATTCCTTGAAATTGATATGTAAAATGCATGTGAGAATAAATGAATTCAGTATGAAAGGTGAGATAAAGGAAGGGCAGAATGTCAGACCCCTTGAAAATAAAGTTCGTTCGTTCGTTCATTCGTCCTATAGCACAACATTACCTTCACTCTAATGTCTAGAATACCAAAAAAGCCTGTAACTGTCGATATAACCCTGCAACTTCCCGTCTTACTGCTTCATTACAACTCCAGCTGCCTCCTCAACAATCTTTCATCCCAACTGATTATCCCAAAAACTTACTCTCACTCCCTTCTTACACTCGTTTTAGTTTGTCCAGTCTCACAACAGCAGAAATATTTATTTATCGGAAATTCTTTTCATGTATACAAGTAAAATTGTTCTAAATCGTCAAACGATTATTATGAAGTGTTATAAGCCTTATCAGCAACAAATAAGTTTGTTTTATAAGATGTAAAATGCAGAAATGAGGAAACTTTAACCAATGGTGTAACAAACTAGAACCAATAGTGTAACAATCTAGAACCAATAGATGAACACACTATAACCAATAGTGTAACAATCTAGAACCAATAGATGAATAAACTAGAACCAATAGTGTAACAAATTTGAACCAATAGTGTAACAAACTAGAACCAATAGATGAACAAACTAGAACCAATAGATGAATAAACTAGAACCAATAGTGTAACATACTAGAACCAATAGTGTAACAAACTAGAACCAATAGATGAACAAACTAGAACCAATAGTGTAACAAACTAGAACCAATAGTGTAACATACTAGAACCAATAGTGTAACATACTAGAACCAATAATGTAACATACTAGAACCAATAGTGTAACAAACTAGAACCAATAGTGTAACATACTAGAAACAATAGTGTAACAAACTAGAACCAATAGTGTAAGATACTAGAACCAATAGTGTAACAAACTAGAACCAATAGTGTAACATACTAGAAACAATAGTGTAACCAGCTAGAACCAATAGTGTAACAAACTAGAACCAATAGTGTAACAAACTAGAACCAATAGTGTAACAAACTAGAACCAATAGTGCAACAAACTAGAACCAATAGTGTAACATACTAGAACCAATAGTGTAACAAACTAGAACCAATAGTGTAACAAACTAGAACCAATAGTGTAACATACTAGAACCAATAGTGTAACAAACTAGAACCAATAGTGTAACATACTAGAAACAATAGTGTAACCAGCTAGAACCAATAGTGTAACAAACTAGAACCAATAGTGTAACATACTAGAACCAATAGTGTAACAAACTAGAACCAATAGTGTAACAAACTAGAACCAATAGTGTAACAAACTAGAACCAATAGTGTAACATACTAGAACCAATAGTGTAACAAACTAGAACCAATAGTGTAACAAACTAGAACCAATAGTGTAACATACTAGAACCAATAGTGTAACATACTAGAACCAATAGTGTAACAAACTAGAACCAATAGTGTAATATACTAGAACCAATAGTGTAACAAACTAGAACCAATAGTGTAACATACTAGAACCAATAGTGTAACAAACTAGAACCAATAGTGTAACATACTAGATACAATAGTGTAACCAGCTAGAACCAATTGTGTAACAAACTAGAACCAATAGTGTAACAAACTAGAACCAATAGTGTAACAAACTAGAACCAATAGTGTAACAAACTAGAACCAATAGTGTAACAAAGTAGAACCAATAGTGTAACAAACTAGAACCAATAGTGTAACAAACTAGAACCAATAGTGTAACACTACTAGAAACAATAGTGTAACCAGCTAGAACCAATAGTGTAACAAACTAGAACCAATAGTGTAACATACTAAAACCAATAGTGTAACAAACTAGAACCAATAATGTAACATACTAGAAACAATAGTGTAACCAGCTAGAACCAATAGTGTAACAAACTAGAACCAATAGTGTAACATACTAGAACCAATAGTGTAACATACTAGAACCAATAGTGTAACAAACTAGAACCAATAGTGTAACAAACTAGAACCAATAGTGTAACATACTAGAACCAATAGTGTAACAAACTAGAACCAATAGTGTAACAAACTATAACCAATAGTGTAACAAACTAGAACCAATAGTGTAACAAAATAGAATCAATAGTGTAACAAACTAGAACCAATAGTGTAACAAACTAGAACCAATAGTGTAACAAGTTAGAACCAATAGTGTAACATACTAGAACCAATAGATGAACAAACTAGAACCAATAGTGTAACAAACTAGAACCAATAGTGTAACAATCTAGAACCAATAGTGTAACAAACTAGAACCAATAGTGTAACAAACTAGAACCAATAGTGTAACAAACTAGAACCAATAGTGTAACAAACTAGAACCAAAATAAAGTACAAGGCAGCTGTCGTTGTCGTGTAACGACTTCTCACCGACTTTTTCTTCTGTCTATTATTTTATTCCTCTAAAAAATCTCTATCGCTAGATTGAAAACATATTCTCTTCAGATATCTTTTTCATTCTTATAATGATAAAGTCTCTCTCTCTCTCTCTCTCTCTCTCTCTCTCTCTCTCTCTCTCTCTCTCTCTCTCTCTAGTCTTATATTTCACAGTATTTTAATAGCTCAGAATTCTCGGACCAGGGCAATAAATTATTCCCTTAGCCAGCGAAATTCATTTCCACTTGGAAGGTGAAACACGGGGTAACGATAAGTCCGGAAGTCGACCCTTTGTTGGTGTCACGAACTGGACGCACGTAAATCAGTACATACACGGTGGATGCTAGCTAGGGCCTGTTAAAATGAAGAACTTGATACCCCTGGGACCAAGATAGAATTTGCAACAATGCCACCCAAGAAGCAACCCACACCTGCCCGGGAACAGCCATCCTGGAATTGTAGGAGGAAATTATAAGTCATTCCACTTGTAACCATCGCTCGAAGTAGAAGCGTATATGAACCTCAAACGAGGCTACTTTGCGGTTGAAATCCGTAGTGAATTCAGTTGAGCGAAGTAAGTAAGATCTAATACTGATGATTTTATAACAGGAATAATCATATGTTTATCCACAGCTTATTATTGCCGTACCTTTTGTAAGCAGAGTTTTAAATGTATTTCCATTTAAAGGGACAATAATGGTTATTTGCATATTTACAGATCACTCAAACTAATGTATGAGTTTGCTGAGGGCATAGACCTAATTAACCACTGATCTTTATCTCACAGCCTGGCAGAAATAAGACAGGGTTAAATAATTGATGTATATTATTGTTGTTACTTTGGGAATTGCATATTGACCTAAGCAAAACAGAAATGTATTAGTGGTCCTTCTATTTTCTATTTCTTATAAGGCTTCTGTGTTCTCGGTCAAGACTACAAACTTGATAAAAAGTGTTCTCAATCACTTCTCCCTCTGTCTCGTATTGGATTACATGTATTTAATGCAATCCTATGCATACACCATGTTGTATGATTGAAGAACTATATTTATTATCAGTTATAGAAATGTTATTTTCTACAGGAACCAGGACTTTAAGAATGTTTACAATTATTTAGCTATATAATGAATTTACCACTTGACTGACAAAATGTAAGTCAGCGGTTCTCAAGCCTTGAGACCATGACTACCCTCCAAATGATTACTGCTGGAGTAGCAAAAATGTAAATCATTGGTTCTCAGACCTTGGCAGAGAATGACACCCCAACATGTTAAAGCAGCAAAGGAAACTATTAACCGGTGGTTCTCAAACCATTGTTGACAGTGACCCCAAAATTAAAATACTGCTCTATGGGCACTAGGTGAATCAGTGGTTCTCAACCATTTGATGACCCCAGCCCATACCTCATAAGTTATGAAACTCATTGCCCACATGGGGAAAACCACTGCTGTAAATAAGCAGACAGCCAGATAGAGACTGCGAACTCAAGTTACGCTATAATGTCAGTTAAGAAGGAGTTCTTCTTCTCTTCTTCCGTCCTTAGCCACCGACCGTCAAAGCAGTCAGTGGCCATTACGCCTAGTGGCGTCTTAGGGCAACAGCAGATAGGTTTTCTTTGCCATTGTTTCCCATCACGCCTATTGGCGTCTTTAGGGCAACGGCAAATCAATCCATTTGCTGTTGTTTCCGTAATCGAAGTGACTGGCAAACGGGTGATCAGCTAAGAAGGAGTATTTCATAGATAATAGATCACACATTGTTACTGAATGGTAGGTAGCATTGTGGTAATTTAATTTCTGATGGACACTTACCGGCCATCAGACCTATGAGATGATTGCTCTTGAAACCACTAACAGTACTTAAATTGTTTCCAGTCCACCCAGGTTGCGGTTACAAGGTACTAACCTAGGTTGCGGTTACAAGGTAACTAAGCCAGGTTACGGGTCCAGGGTACAAACCAGAGTACGAATCTATGGTACCAAAGATTACCCCTACCCACCATACCCTAGAGGAGCGGCCACTAAATTTGCGTCAAAATACAAAAATGATGGATTTTGGGATTAGTCCATTTTCTGATACTTTAGCGTCTCCTGAATATAAATATAACAGAATTTAATGTCAAAATGCATTCTAGCAATATGTATTTTAACTTTGAAAAAGGTATGGTATGGAGAGATTTTCTCAAACTCGAGAAAATATGTCTAATTAGACCTAGTTTCTTTCTTAGCAACCAAGCTTACACCCCTACATATTATACATCATTGGATTCGCCTAGATCTGGGGAATCCGGTGATGTAGTTCATTTATTTCGGTAACAAAATTATACCCGCCAAGATCGAGAATTTATAGGTCGCATTTTTTACCGATTACTTCCAAATATGGAAATCGTCGGGCGTTCGTTGAGATCGGCCTTTTCCGTACACTATTCTAAACTGTTCATTGGCTGCGTGAATCCACGTGACTTGTAACGGCAGTGTTGACATTCATTATGGCGTCCAATTCATAAATTTTGTATACACATTTAGTTAGGCATAGTCTCATTTTTCAGAACTTTTTGTGTGAAAATGCCTCGAAAAAAGGATTTCTTTCGTCATCTAAAACTGGAAACGGCCAGGGCGAAGCGATGGAACCAAGATAGTGCAGGTAAAAGTCGCTAATTTTGTTATGGTAATGGTACAAAATGAATCACTGTAGAATCACGTGTGGTGAGTCCACGCACAAAAACATTTAGGCTACACAAATTTAGTTTTGATTTACTCTGTTAGGACTGAGTGGAGGGGGGAAGAAGGTACTATATTTGGATATTGGAAATCTGACTTAATTTTCTTGAATTAATACACAATATGTCCTAATTATAACCCATAAAGGGTTCAACGATGTACTCTTAAAAAAAAGTCACATGTGAATAAGCTATTATTTTTTAAAATTTATATATTTGCAAGCTATTAGTAAACGCGTTGGCAGTAAAGAGTGATCACATTTTTCTGGTTTGACAAAATGACATGATTCCACATTATACGATAAATTATCATGGTACCGGTATTTATAAGCATGTGACATATGTTTCTTGAGCTGTGATTATTTCTTATGTACTTTTTTCAGAACTAAATGGTCCCCTAATGAGCCTAGTCTGCCTGAGGTTATACTGTCAGCTTCAGCTGTAAATGAAGGAGCCAGCACAAGCTCCTCTACAACTTCTACCTCTTTATCCTACAGCACACCACGGTTCTGTAAAAAGCTGGAACTAAGTGCCTCATCGGTGCAAGAAGCTTCAACACCTAACAATACGGTCTCCAGAACTATAGTTGATATGTCTGAGATATGCAACCTTGTTAGTCAGCTTGCATGTCCAGAATGCTATGGGAAGCTGTCTGCAGAAATTAATAATAAGGCCAAGAGAGGTCTTGTTCAACACATCAAAGTGAATTGTTGTGTTTGCAGCAAAACCGTTGCATCAACGTACACATCATCGGTTGATGAACATAATTAATTCAGTGTGAACAAAGTTGCAGTTCTATCATCATTGTTATCAGGGATGGAACCCTATAAATTTAACTACTTTGCACACAACATGGATATGCCTGGCCTGCATAAAAAAACTTTTAACACAATTGCAAAAAAATTTTATTTGCAAACACCAGAACTCGCAAAATTAATATTTGATCACGCTGCTAAGCTAGCACGCAGCGTAAACTGTGCTCAGAGCAATCAACCATATCATGAATATATTATGGATATTGGAGTCAGTTTTGATGGCAGCTTGCTCACAAGGGGCCACAGTTCAAAAATTGGTATTGGTTGTGTTGTGGAGATCATAACAGGTCTTGTTATAGATGCCCATGTGCTTTCAAAATACTGTCAGACATGTGCTACAACTGGTTCTTGGTACCAGAAGGAAGCCCTGGGAAACTTCAGCAAATGGAAAGAGGAGCATGTGAAGCAAGGATGTGATATAAATTTTGAAGGTATTTACTTCTGAATCTTATTTTTGGTTTCTCCTTCTCCTTGTCTAAAAATTTAAACTGATGTAATTTTTATTTCTCCATAAGTATCAGTTTTAGTAACATAATTTATTACTTACATGTAATTGCTTTGCTTCCATTGTACTACATTTGCTTCTACATTGTAAAGGAAAGTGTTCAATGTTTGCTTACATCATTATTTTAAGTGTTACTAATTCATACCTTTTCTTCTTTCTAGGAAGTTCAGGTGTGATGGAGGCTGAGGCAGCTAGTGTTTTATGGAGCCGGTCTGTGACACGACACAAATTTCGCTACACCCCCATGTTAAGTGATGGTGATAGCAAAGCATTCAATAATATCATGGAAATTAAACCATATGGCCCTAATGTTGAAATCATCAAAGAAGAGTGTATCAATCATGTAGGAAATAGAATGCATACAGCTCTTTGTAATTTAGTTGCTGATTGCCGCAAACAAAAAGTTAAGCTTGGAGGACGTGGCCGTGGCCGTCTGACAGATACAGCCATCCGAAAGCTTGGCATTTATTATTCCAGGGCTATCAGGCAACATGCTACTGCAGCTGATATGAAGAATGCTATTATGGCTAGCCTACATCATTGCTATTCAACTGATGATTATCCCCAGCATCAGTTTTGTCCTACTGGCCAAGACCCTTGGTGTTTCTATAAAGCAGCCTTATCTAGGAATGAGTATGCTTTTGGGCATCAAAAACGTATACATACGCCCCTGGACTTTAAGCTGTTGAACTGACATTTGACACCAGTGTATGACAGGCTGACAAATCTGAAACTGTTGAGTCGCTGTGAAAGAAAGGCTACCCAAAACTCCAATGAGAGCCTTTATTCAGTTATTTGGAGTAAAGTGCCAAAGCATATCTTCCATTCACGAAAGTGCGGGGAATTCTGCCTTCTAAGTGCAGTTGCTGAATTTAATGAAGGACCTGAGGCTGCTATATTTTTCAAGAAAGCGTAAACGTCTCGTGCTCAGCTCTAAAACGGCAGAAAACTGCACTAAGAAAAGGAAGGAAATTAGGCATAAATCTCAACAGAAAGCCAGACAAGAAGCTGCAGAGGAAGCTGGATATATGGCCGGTATGTTCTGAATGACAAGTAAGTTATTTTTTTTTGCTGTAGTATTACATACGTATTTAATTGTTGTCTATTTATGGAGAAAAATGCGATTTTCTCAAAATCTATTTTTCTCATCCTAATTTTCTTATAACTTCCAGACTTATGTATTAATTGATATAAGAATTAGAACATATATTGCCCATAATCTTTTAAAACTTTTTCTGTGATGGATTTTAAGTATCTGATCAAACTTTTGATTAATTGCAAAAAGTAATGTAAAATTTAGCAAAATTTGTTACTATTTTTAGAAACTATTTTCAAAGTCCAACAACTATTTTTGTATTAAAGTTATCAAAAATCCATCACACAAAAAGTTTTAAAATATATTGATAGACGTTGAGTTCAAATTTAGTATTCACAGCTCAATAAATAAAAAAAGCCTTAGCAAATTGAAATAGAACAATAGAATCCAATATGGCCGCCGTTTCTATGGCAACCAGTGGTGCAGTGCCATCAAACTCTTCATTTTGCGTATCTAGTATTGATATAGGTTAAGTCTGTGTATTTTCATTGAAATCCAGCAATTAATAACGAAAATAGCATTTCAGTGTAGCTCCTCCCCTTAACCAGGTTACCCTACCAAACCATATCCTATCACCCAGTAACCATACCACACATCCCATAAGCAGAAGAGGATTCAGCAGAGGTGACTTACCCCATCCTTATCTGTGATGTGCACTGAGTCCAGGGAAGCAAACTCTGACACCCTCTGAACCCATTAAGACTAAACCAAGAGAGTCCGAAACAAAATCATCTCCGCAGCTACTACAGGACTTCGGAAAGATGAGTATAACATCCACCAGCAGTACAACAATAGAAGAGATCTACTGTCCATAGGATGACATACTAGTTTTTTTTTTTTAAACAGTAGTGCTAAACTTTTTTTTCTTCATATTTATATGTATATTCAGATCTGTGAGAATCTATACCTTTTATTCAATTTAACTTAACATCGTCTGTTGTTATTTTTCTTGTTAACTTTATTTGGGTTGTATTTTGTTTTAAATACAAATCTACACCCTGGGGGCTCAGCCATAATTTAATTAATTTCTATTGGGTCGGGATATTTTAAATGTGGCTGGACACCAAATCTCTTTCTCAACCTTATGTGCTTTACACAGTCCTTTTGTAGGATTCCTGAGAGAGAATTTATCGTCCAGAAAATATCTTGTTTAGGTACCAGAATTCTCTTTTAAGTAAATTTCTAGTACACTAATTCCCGAGGAGAGGCAGTTCCATTACGAACTCGTAAACTATCAATAAGAAATTATTATCTGTATTCTTCCATTTCATCCAAGCTGTCCTCCTCCTCAAAAGAAACGATTCCACGACAGCCGTACAGACAGGTTGTGAGTTATTTTTTCGCCCATCTGAGTAGAGTGGATGGTGATAAGTACGTGAGGAAAAAAAAAGGTGTGAGAAATAGATGTCACGGGTGATAGCTTAAGGAGAAGATATGTCTCTGGAATGAGTAAGTTTCTCTATTCCAGCCTATCTATACGACTATAATTTAGTACAAGACAACTTTGCCCTCCTCATACATATAAATATAAGTTTAACTACACACACAGATATAAGTAATTTATATATAAGTAACTTATATTTTCTTGTTTGTTGTCTAGTGTCATCCTTTATGTCCAACGAGTACCTGTTAATTACCTTTATTTATTGACTATCCACAGGACTCGGGTTTCCTTTAACGTTCACACAATTATACTCCTATATGCTAAATTTTAAATACATTCCCTCTTTTTCACTTTAAAGATTGTTTATATCTTATATAGAAGTGAAGTTATTAAAGATTCAAACTGCACGAGGACTTTAGAGACAACTTGTATTATTGAGAGACAGGAAGGTAAAAAAAAATAAATTACATCATTGTAAATTCGCTGAAGAATATTTGGAGCGTTGTAAGTCTTCTATGCAACAAATATGTTTCTTTCATATTCTGTAAAGTGAAGACATAAGGAATTCAGACTATAACCAAACAGGAATATCAGGCGGCTTTTAGGAAACTAATGTACTATTTTGGTGCACCAAACGTCTTGGGGGAAAAGGGGGGGGGGGATGAAAAGGATTTAAAAAGTAAAGGACATCCACAGCAGCCGACCACATTGCCTGAAGCCTGATACAAAACATTATGTGCTTTTTAGCGGTGGTTTCTGTAGACAGCTCTTGTTATTCGGTTCTTACGACATGCTTGAGACATTAGTAATTTAACTCTTTCTTTGCGTCCTGAAAGATTACTGGAAACCACGTGGGGAACAATCAAATATGGAGAAACTAGAGCAGAGATTTTCTTTATTTGGCTTGTTCATATTTTGTTGTTCACGTTTTTGGGGTTTAAAAGTTTCCGCGGGGATGAGGTATCCGAACCCAAGCCCAACTTGACTTAGTCACTTTTAACGACATCCATAGTCGCATACAGTCATACTAATTTCTACACAGCCCTTGTTTTGTAATCCCCCGTGTAGGAGAGGTTGGGGGGGGGGGGGGGGCTGACAAACACGGAAAAGAGAGCTAGAGATAGAAGTGTGAGGGATAATGAAGCTATTGAAAGACCTTGACTTGGTCAGCAGAGGCGGATCTATTGTGAAGTTAATGAACCTTGACCTGGTCAGCAGAAGCGGATCTACTGTGACGTTAATGAAGCTTGAGCTTCACGGCCCTCTAGTCTTGCTTTCTTTATAATACGTTTCTTTCCCATCCCCAAACATTTTTTGGGGGGATACAAGGGGCCCCTTCAAAAGTTTAAGCTTCAAGGACCCATCAAGCTGATCACACGAGACAGGACAGCTTGGCATATGTTTGTGAAAGACCTATGTTCATTAGGGAGATGAAAGATAACAAAGGAAAATAGATTATCATGAAACACAGGGAACTAATTTATCATGAAACACAGGGTACTAATTTATCATGAAACACAGGGAACTAATTTAGTGACAACTTTGACATGATGCCACATTAAAACAATGACGACCTGCTCGAATTTAAACAATAACAACACACGAGCCACCAACCAGGTCTTGGACCACTGTGGCGTTAGGTTTTTATCTATGAATTCCATATTATGCTGGTGTACGTCTAGTATTTAGTATTTATATTGGTCACGGGTCCATAAACTTGCCACATTAACAATACGACAGGCTATTCCACCTAGCCAACTCAACAGTAAGAATGGCGACTTCGAAGCTCCATAAACATCTCAACATTTATTTAGTACGGATAATATACATCATGGCATGTCGATAGGCAGAACACATTCTTCAACTATCTAGTCGCATCAAGTAAAACAAGTACTAATAGTACACATCTGATATCTATGACTGTTTAACACTTCGTTTAAAATGGGTTCCTACTGGAACACGATCCATACACTTCTGTCCCGTAAGAGGGGAACATGAACAATCATCTAGTTACTAAGCTAAACATTCACACGTCACATGCGAAGTACACATAGTGACACGCTAACATGGTGCCATACTTAACCGCACCTCATTCATCATCCATTCATTTTCTCAAATGCGGCGTGCAAAAGCTAACGTCCTATGTTCCTTAGAGAGCTAAAATATATCAAAGGAAAATAGATTATCATGAAACACAAGCATCTAATTAGTGACAACTTAGACAGGAATCCACATTAAAACAATGACGACCTTCTCCAATTATCATGAAACACAAGCACCTAATTAGTGACAACTTAGACAGGAATCCACATTAAAACAATGACAACCTTCTCCAATTATCGTGAAACACAAGCACCTCATTAGTGACAACTTAGACAGGAATCCACATTAAAACAATGACGACCTTCTCCAATTATCATGAAACACAAGCACCTAAATTAGTGACAACTTAGACAGGAATCCACATTAAAACAATGACGACCTTCTCCAATTATCGTGAAACACAAGCACCTCATTAGTGACAACTTAGACAGGAATCCACATTAAAACAATGACGACCTTCTCCAATTATCATGAAACACAAGCACCTAAATTAGTGACAACTTAGACAGGAATCCACATTAAAACAATGACGACCTTCTCCAATTTAAACACTAACAGCACACGAACCACCAACCAGGTCTTGGACCACCGGCTGAGAGACTTAACCCTTGAGGATGAGACAGCATTGTAGCGTCAGTAAGGTAATGAAGTTGCTTTGTCTGGAAACTGCGGAGTTATTGTTGCTTTCTGGCATGGTCTGATAGAACGGTATCTGCCAGAAATAATTTCACGCCGGGAACGCGGAGATTACGGGATTATCTGAACCCTGTAAGTCACCGTCTGCTTTAAATTATTTATTATCCTTTTCTGCTTGCTTGTAAAACAATTGTCACAGGTAGGTTTAGCTCACCTACACCATATATATGATCGTCCGATTGACAGAGTAGTTAGAAAGCTGGTCTCTCGCAGCAAAGGTACCAGGTACGAAACATGGTGTCGTCACGCACCAGTCTACCCAGGTGTAAATGGGTACCTGACTCTTCTCGTGAGTTAGGGAAAGACAGAAATGTCAGCGAGGAAGAGAACTGATCACCCCTCCCCCCCCTTCCCCCAACCGCTGGACCTTGTATATGGAAGTCTCTAACACTTCACTCCATTATGGTAGTCGCTGCTCTGGAACTAACTTGACCTTGTAAATAACAATAACAAATTATATATGGAGAGAGAGAGAGAGTTAGAGAGAGAGAGAGATAGAGTTAGAAGTGTGCAGGGGTGGGGAGAATGTAAACACAAGAGCAAGTCAAGTCAAATATGTAAAAGATGAATATTATAATCAAAAGGTGGTAGGGAAAGGCAGGCAGAGATTTATAAAATTAGAGAGAAAAATAAAAATAAGAAATTAGATTAGTTAAGATACGAACAGCTCTCTTGCGCACTGCCAAATTGGAAGAATTAAAAAAAAAAAAGAGATTTGTTTGGAAACGAAAATAAATGGGAGGAAGTTGATTAGGTAATGATGTCTTAAATCAGTGATTTTCAACCATTTTTCTTCTCACGACACACAGAAAAGGTGCTAAAATTGTCGAGGCACTCCGTCAGTTTTTAAGGAGATGTTTTGTCTTTTTTTTTTTCGCACATCGGTTGAAAATCACTGTCTTAGACAAAGACAAAAAGGAAGAACTTATAAAAATGAAATTGGTTGAGAAACGAACTATTATCGTCCACACACACACATTATACACACATTATACACACACAGTTTGAGAATTTAAAATGTGATAGGTAAGGAAAGGAACAATATTCGTCCATACATACACACACAGCGAGAGAGAGAGAGAGAGAGAGAGAGAGAGAGAGAGAGAGAGAGAGAGAGAGAGAGGGAGAGAGAGAGGGGGGGGGGGGAGAATAATAAACATGAGATATGTCAGGGAACGAATAGGTCTCTCCTACAGTGACAAAAGTAAGGAAAGTAGAAAAAAATATGATTGGTTAGGAAACGAACTATTGTCTTAAATACCGACAGAAAAATAGACTTGAACAAATAATAGTACAGTGGTCAGTATATTCTACAAAAAGAACCGATATAAAGATGCACAATAAATTGTCAGAAGAAATGGAAAAAGCTATAAAAAAACGTTTTGATAATCGTTACGTTTCTTGAAGACGCTGTGGCAGAGTGTTTAGATCTCAGCCATATGAGTGGTAGTTGAAAACATTCTGCAGGCTCGATTCTGACAAGTTGAATTAGTTGCAACATCCCTGACTCTTGAAATTGTAATCTAATCTAGCATGTTCTCACATATAACTAACACTTCCCGTGTCAACTTTTGGCCGTTTTAAAGATTCATGAGCTTCGAAAAATTGCAAGGAGTATATGTCGATATCGATTCTTCATTTTCTTTAGGGATCACCACGTCAGTAGCCCACATATAGAAAGCTGGCATCAGGGTACCATTATACTGTTGTAGTGGTGGTTTTTGTTGCCTCCTGTAAAGCCCTAGTAGTCTCTTACGACATGCGTGGTGCAAGAAATCTTTCTGTATCACATCCGATCTAAAAATAAACCATTCAAAACCATTGAAACTATTCATCATCATCATGTTATTTTGTTCCCCATACTGACCATGAACCACCAGTGTAACTGATTCCCTTACAGGAAGCCTGCATCAAGCATTTACATATTTTTGCAACAGTGGTTTCTATGGCAATTTATTTTGCATGATAAGGTTACCAGACCTATACACAACCTGATTTTAGTTGCCTTCTGCGACACGCATGAAGGTACAGTAGTTCTGTCCTTTCTCTATCTCTTCAGAGACCCGCGGGAAATAGACATGGACGTGAAGTCAATGTTCTCATTCATTCCTGTTTAATGTCCAACATTTTCTTTAACAACAAAAACATAATTAACGAGGAATAATATCGTCTACATTATTAATTATCCCTGCCGAGCTCCAGCCCTAGTAATTAAAGCATTGTCTTTTATCGTTAACAAAATTAACATCAGATCTATTTCTGCTTGTGTTGATAAGTTACTTAATTACTTAGTCGTTCCCCTTCTACCGTGAGGTGTAGAGGTTTGGAAGAGAGAGGCTATCTTCCTCCTGGTCTAGTTCAATTCTAGTCCTTGGTCCTTCAAAGATTGTCTAATGTCCTCCCAGCGGACTCTGGGTCGTGGGGGGGGGGGTGGGTCTGGATCCCTGGCTCTTTGTTTCCCATGCTTGTCGTGGTAGCCGATCTTCTCCCGTTCTGCAGACATGGCCAAACAATCTTAGTTGGGACTGTTCTACTTGGGTCTGCAGGGGGTGGGTGTTATGGATGCAGTCCCAAGGTGGAAAGCATCATGCTTGGAACGCAAATGGAAATGGGCGTGGAGATGAAGACATCAATTCATGAAATAATGCAAGTCTTCAGGTGGATGGGTCCACATAGAATCTTTACATTTAATGATACTTGAAGATACAAATAAGTTCATAAAACTTGCATGATAATTGGTACATACAGATCATAGAGTCCTCAGACAGTCTCGTCTTTAAACGTACATTCTGGCCGCTGTACTGAAGGTGGAATCCACCCAAGTAATGTGGGTCAGACAATGCAGGCGTAGAATTATAGATATTGCTTACTTCTTAAGCATTACGAACCCTCTCTCTTAATTCTGATTCTTCATGACAATAATAGTGGCGGCCCTCGAAACATAATACATGCCACTGAAACTCTTCTCCACCAATATCTTAGGAGCTCGATAATACGTCTTATCACAAAGACTACAATACACGAAAGGCATAGAATCATAACCATTTTCATAAATTAGTACAGAACGCATTACGTCATAAACTACAGATGACGTATTAAATATATCGCGTTCAATATCAATGAAAACCCGTGCAACCACATGATGAACCACAGATAGACATATTACCGCGTATATTAACTGTTAATAGCCCATGTGTGGTCAACATGCAAAATACATTAATAATCTTACTTAACAGTGGGATTTTAGGAGTCACTTTCCATTGTTATTGAGAGTATCCTCCTTTTTCAGCCGGGCTTGGGACCGGCCTAGGCGGAGTTGTGTTGATAAGTTACTATCAGTTATTCACTAACAGTGCTCAGGGTACAACGGATCTATAACTATATATTTTTCTGAACATATATGCACACAACCCGCAGAACGCCCATTTTTTTATTTAAACAAGCAATTATTCCCACAATTTGACAGAAAAATAAGCAACCCATGCAGGCGTCATCATGCGCAGTATTTGAATTGCGCACTGACCTTTACAAATGTACACATAACATGGCCAAATAACGTTATGTTAGCCTGGCGAATTTCCCGTTATGTGGGAAGGGGGCTGCTGTAATCTTTATCATCATCATGATCGTGTTCTTTTGTGCTCCTTACAGAGCATAGAACTACCAATACAGCTGGTTCCCTTGCAGGAATCTTTCACCAACCAGTCACATGCTCCTGCAGCAGTGGTTTCTATGGCAATTTGTTTTACAATATGAGGTTGCCAACCGCCATTCTCAACCTTAAATGAGTCGCCTTGTATGACGTTCCCGCGGGTACAATTGCCCTAGGTCATAAGCTCATAATATCTTCTTTAATTAATAATGAACATCACACCTAAAGGTCTGTTATATTTGGATATGCGGCCTAATATAACCGCCTTAGTTGAACGGAACGCGCCTCGCCGAAACGAGGCAACATTTTATTTTAATACAAAAGTGGGGAAGTTAATGATACAAGACTACAGTGTTCTTTAATTAGTAGACAGCAAAAAGATGCTAGAACATCATAACATAGAGCAAAAGAAAGGCAATGACAATGTAAGTTAAGTACATTCTAGGTAGACAAGGATATCATCATGAAGGATAAACAAAACCATGTAGCAAATCAGTGGATTATCTCTATTCCAGTTGGAGGACCAAGTCAGGCCTGCCAACGCGAACTACTAAACTAGCACTTTCTCGTCAGGATTTGTGACAAGATTCCAATATGTTCTTGAGCCAAAAAGGTAAGTCTGTAGTTCTGTAATCCCTTAAGACCGACACCCATGTACTGTCATAATTGGCTTCGTTCATCTTTATCTACTGTAAACATGAGATTATTCAGCTTGTTTAGATGGCCGCCTTAGACTTTTCTTGAGTCCAAGATTTCGAGTAAGTGGGAAATAATTAGGCAAAGAAAGGAAGGACCAGTTAGAATACTGAACTAGCATTTATTGGCATGTACCTATAAGACCGAGATTTTAAGAGTAAATGCAGCAAATGATTCAAAGGTTAAACTTGAAGAAACACCCCATAAAGATGTAGATTCATACATATATCTTGGCGAAGTTGAAGGGTCTGGCAATTATTATGAATGTCATATAATATTGGGTCGATCCCTTTTCCTCTCCGGCAGTATTTAGTAACATTTTTTGTGTACTAAATTTCCGTGGTCGGCCCTTTTTTCCCTGCTATCAAGCAGATAGTAGCTATTTTCTTCTCAATTTTACACTCCCTTCAGTGATAATTGATCATGTTTGCTTTGCGCTTCTCGGCTTTGCTAAGATTAAGTCGGTTGAAAAAAAAAAAAAACACACACCCACACAAATAGTAATACGTCTTACAAGGAGAAGGACAAGAAATACCTACGTTGCGGTCACAAGGCCTTCGTCAGGGACAGACAAAGAAGAGACAGGAGGGAAAGAAAATGAGAATTAAGTAGAGAACATGAAACTATAAAA
Source organism: Oreohelix idahoensis (assembly GCA_024509875.1). Classification (NCBI taxonomy): domain Eukaryota; kingdom Metazoa; phylum Mollusca; class Gastropoda; order Stylommatophora; family Oreohelicidae; genus Oreohelix; species Oreohelix idahoensis. Next base: position 26,916 of record JAMPIV010014519.1, on the reverse strand, counting down.
ATAAGAGAAAAAAAACTCCCTTAACATTAAGTCCAGTCACATGTGAAGCAAGATGGCTAAGATTAAGTCGCAGGTAAAATCAAGATGAGCCCGGTCAATATTCGTACAGTGAACGCGTGTCATGTTTATCTAGGAGTGCCCCGTGATAAATTATCGACCTGTCGGTATGCACTCTGCGGAAACGAATGACGTAATCATTTCCTGTACACCTTGTTACAAAGACTTTACTTTAGATGAAAGTAATATCTTATTTTTAAACATTGCCGAGAGAGTGATCGGATGTTTTCAGTCCATATTTGGAAGACATGGCCTTTGTATTAATGCACAGAAATTTCCTAGTGGAAATATTTTGAATTACCGCACCATAAACACGCATGATTGAAATTATTGGCCGACACTCGAGATGTAAACATAACTACATTTCTGATTGGGGCTTGGTCTAATAGTAAACAACGCGTGCCAGGAACAAGAGGGGCGATGTAGCCTGACACTTTAGTCGGTTGAAAGCACTGTGAAAATTCACTCGCGCCAAGAAGGCAACAAGACCTTGCCAGAGTTAAGATAAGCAGCAGATTTCATTTATTGGACCGGATTTTGTTGGCACGTCTTGAGGACTTAGAGCCTTGGAAAAACTCTACTATTTTAATACGAAAACCGGAATCTGAGGGAACTGAAACACAAGTCAAAGTGGAAACTTATTGCTAAAGTAATAACACACCAGACCAAGTGTAAGAAGCCTCTACAAGTGCCTTTATTTCTCTGAGCCAGCAGTCTGTGAGCCTAAAGATTGGCGTAAGTCGTACATTTTGAATTCTATATTTTTTTCATTATTAACATGTGAACTAATACGTATATATTGACATGTGAATATTAATATGTGAAAATTGCTAGTGGATGTCCAAGTCATTTGAGGCTGGCAATCTCAGCATTTAGAATGATGATTTGATGAATCACCACTGCCAGGGCTGGTGACTGCTTTATTGCGAGTTTCTTATAAAAAACCAAAAGCAGAGGTAGTCCCAAGTTCCATATGGAGCAGGAAGGGAATGATGAAAGAAACGATGTTCATACTTGCCATATTATTAGCCTTTTCAACCAGTGTAAATGTAAAGCATATTCACTCTAAATGTATTGAAAGTTTCAACCTTTTTAACAAGTACAAATGCAAAACATATTCAATCTAAATGTAATGAAAGTTTCAACCTTTTCAACCAGTGTAAATGTAAAACATTTTCAAACTATATTGTTAACATTTTCAACTAAAGTTAAATATAAAACTATTAATTTTAAATGTAAATATAGTTTTTCGCAAACTGGGATTAAGATTAAATCTCAGAGAGGGTAAAATTTCTAAAATAGATGGGATAGTGGAATGAAAAGAGGGGGGCATATAATTATGTGTCGGGAAACTCAATACTCAGAGGGTATTCGTTTCTCTTCTTTTGCCATACTAGTTGGTGATACCAGTTGACGGTATTATGTCTGGAACAAGTGAGGGTATAAGTGGTCTGAAGTCGACGCTAGACACCATCATCAGACGGGTCTTAGAGACGCGGGATTAGCTGTGCAGTTACTCCCTGATTCTACTCCGAACGTGCTGCAACTCTTAATCTTGACCAGGGACGCGAGCGATACAGTCATCTGTCTGCAAATACCAAAACATCAGCGGGAGCAGAAATAACTATTGGCAGCTAAGTAAAACTTAAAAGCTGTCAAGTGAACTGTCCATTTTCGAAAGCCATAAAATCACACTGTGATGAATATTTTTTTCTAAACAATTATTCATTTTTATAACTGTTAAGACTTAATTGATTTTTAAATTTGTTACTTGTGTAAAGACAAATCTAAAGTTGAGTTCATCATTTTCAAAGTACTACATCCTTATATCTCAGACAATTTCTTAAATACTCGTAAGCAGAGTTAAATAATAATAAACGGAAATTAACTCAGCTGGGCGCTTGAACGAACTTAACGAATTAAAAGATAACACTATCCTTCACAAAAGTTGACAGCAGATACTAGAGTTAAAGTGCTCAGTCAATGCAGCATTGTTCTCGCTTTTCTGAATATCTTGTGAATACTCCCTGTAGGTAGAAGCATCATTATCCTTCTACCTACAACTCTGCCAAGAGTAATCTTGTGTGAAGGTAGACACCTATGAAGACCCACATCAGATACTCTTGAGCTTTGGCCACTTTTAGACCACTACTGCAGAGCTAAGGGGAGGCAAACTGTGACCATTAAAACAAGAATACAAAAAGCTAGAGGAACTTTAAATTGTATTGGGAAATAAATGGAGATCAACAGAAATCAAGCTCAACACAATCATTCACTGCTTTAGGACATATATGGAGATCAACAGAAATCAAGCCCAACATTAAAAAAAGAAAAAAAAACAGAATTTTCTATTCAAATGTCAAGTCAGTCCTATTGTATGGCTATGAAACATGGAGAACTACAAAAATAACGACCAAAAAGCTACAGACTTTTATACATGGATGCTTGCGTAGAATAGAAGGACTGAAATGATATGACAAGATCACTCATGTGGAACTGATGACAAGATGACTGATGTGGAACTGATGACAAGATTACTTATGTGGAACTGAAGACAAGATTACTCATGTGGAACTGATGACAAGATTACTTATGTGGAACTGAAGACAAGATTACTCATGTGGAACTGATGACAAGATTACTCATGTGGAACTGATGACAAGATTACTCATGTGGAACTGATGACAAGATTACTCATGTGGAACTGATGACAAGATGACTCATGTGGAACTGATGACAAGATTACTCATGTGGAACTGATGACAAGATTACTCATGTGGAACTGACGACAAGATCACTAATGTGGAACTGATGACAAGATTACTCATGTGGAACTGATGACAAGAATTAGACGACCGCCAGTGGGGCAAGAGATGAGAAGAAGATGCTTGCGGAGATAGGACACACATTGAGGAAACCTGCTTTTATCATTACAAAACCGTCCTTTTGTTGATTGACCAGGTTAATAGATATAGAGAGACAGAAATAAATAGGATGAAGAACCAAGGAAATATTCTCAGCGGTTGGCACAAGACAGCAGGACTACACTCTTTGTCGATGTGAGGGGTCATGAATGTGATCTGACATCCGAACGCAATAATACTCACATCCTTTTGATCCAACTTTAAGCCCAAACCGAAATCCCATTCGCGTTACAATACAAACATTAAGGAGCCAAGCAACAAATAAATATTGGTTTACGCATTCTACGAATTTACACCGCATTAAAACTGTGCAGTTTTATTAGAGTACTGAGACGTTAACAGAGATATTACTGACTCAGAAACTCCCACTTGGCTCCAGTGTTGGCCATCATAAACGAGTTATTGTCTTATAAACAGGTTTTATGATCGGTCCAACTATGTTTACGTTGGCTCATTTTTAAATGTGAATGACACCTTACATTTTTTATGAGATGAAACTTGTGTCTCGGGTTTAGTTTCCTCCTGAGTGGTCTGATCATCATCATTAGAATAATCATTATTAAAATCATCAGAATAATCACAATCATCATCACCACCATCATCACCATATCACCATTATGAACTCCATAACACTTGGAGAAGAGAGAACAGCACCACGAAAGGAACACCAGAAAAAAAAAGCAGCTGAGGGCTATCACCCCAGGGGCACATTCTCGTAGTCTGTTGTGACTGAGAGGGCTACTACTATTACTACTACTACAACTACTACTACTCCTAACACTTGGTCTTTGGGAAACGCCACTCTTGAGCTCTTGATTAATAGTCGCCACTCTTGTCTATCTTTTGTTCGAGTGTTCAGATCTGCGACAGGTTAATCTGTCCATTTTTGTCTATCTGTTGTTCGAGTGTTCAGGTCCGCGACAGGTTAATCTGTCCATTCTTTTAGGTTGTCAATCATTTCTTTTTCATCCCTGTCATGTATCTTTCTTTTACCTGGTGCTTACCCTTGAAGGAAAATCTTTGCTGGCCCCTGTGATACTGATATGTGACTATACCATATCAGATTTCCTGTCTTTAATGCTGTCAGAAGATCCCTACACAGTTCTACAGCGATTATAATTGCTTTTTTCACCTGCAAATTTGTGATACGGTCTATATATTCTGATCAGAAAATCTTGCTGTAACATCTCATTTATAACGTTTGTATTCGTCTGTCCAAACCTGCTTTCAAAATCCAAGATTCACATGCAAATGTAAAAGAGGAAATTACATAGCAATTCAGAAGTCTCAGTGTAGTTCTAAGAGAGATAATTTAGGATTTCCTTGTTGGTTTTAGGCACGCCGCTGTGCATGCTATTCTTGCTTCTTTTTCTGTTCTGGGCCCTTCACTTGTAATCAAATCTTTAGGCATTAATATAAATTGGAACTCAGTTTCTGGTTCATGACCTTTTATTATGACATTAAACTGTACTTACATTTTGATATTGTTACCGTTTTGACTTTCTCATTACTGATCTCCGTGTCGTATCTTTTGTGGCAGGGTGGTGTCGAGAGGTAGTTAAGAGTATGTCGGATGAAAGACAATTCTGAGTTAGATGCATGATAGTCGATAGAAATAGAGTCACGAATGTGAATATAGAGTGGGGTATGACAGTCAGGAGAGAAGATAGATATGTGTGTGTATTAAATAACTTCTTTCCTGCGACACTCGCAACACTGTTAATATGTCATACATGTATTCTTCCTCCCCGAAATATGATAAATATTGCAGTAAGAACAGGACCAGTGAACATTCAAGTGACAGGTGAAATAGGAAGTATGTTCTGACCGCTTAGAACGTATATATATTTATTAATGTTAACCCACTATTTATAAAGAACACCCTAGATATGGTTAAGCACAGATTATCACAAGAAAAATTAACAAAAGTGCAATGAAAATAAACAATAAACAAATCTCAAAACCAAACTAGCAAAATTCAGTCCCCAGTCTTCTTTAGAAGACGGCCAATTCTGTTTCGCTAACGAACTCCAGAGGGGTATACACCTCTTTAGTGGAAATCACCAAATAAATATCCCTGGGTCCGTTTGACTAACACCAGTCTTAGTATGGGCCAAGCAACTCCCCGAATAGGAAATTATCCTTCACTGCTGTCGATTTGATTACTCTGTGGATTTCTTAGAAATCCAGGGGTATCTTTATGTACGGATTCGGTGGTTTACTGCTCTCAACTTTTATGATACCTGCAGCCAAGTTTTATAATGCTAGTCGCATTTGGATCAAGCAATCCCGCAAAAACGTGGGCTTTCAGTGTAATCTTAGGACATCAGGAATGCGTATTTCAGCAACTAGTGATTCGTGAAGACCAGTTGTCTAGACTGTATGATCAATATTTGGTAATTCAGAGAATAATGGTCATAAATTCTGAAATCTTGGGATTATGAGCAGGAATATGTGTAACAAAATGGGCTTCCAGAAAGGGGATCCGGGAAAAGGCTATCACAGGGCTAGTCTGTTGCCAGGCCTCTGGAATCTTCCCTGCGAAATACAAATCAGTTTTCCCTATTAGTTAACACATCATACCATAGGTTTATTTTATTCATACACTGCATTACAGATTACCACAAAAAAAATCAAAAAACTATGTTCCCATCCCCAGTGCTACTTACCTAGATCTGGCGTGCAATGGTCATTGACTCCGCCCTTTATCGATTACATTCGTTAGCAATACTGCGTGAAAAGTGTAAACGCTGCGAGGACTCGCGAGCTAGGCCACAACTGAGGGGAGGGGCATCCTTGTCGTGAAACACAAGCAGGGTCAAGAAGATAAAAACTTACTATGCCCTTCAAAGTTTATAACATTAAATTGGACTGATACGATAATCATTAAAATAGATATATACATCATTTAGAAAAGGTACTAGCAGTTAACAAATTGTTAGGCACTTAAATTAAATATTATAAACACACCCACACACAGTCCTTGAAAACTAACTTAACACCTAGTGATTTTGGATGGTGGAAAACTTAATAATATTAAATTACACCGTCGCGGAAAATTAACTTTAAGAAAATTAACTAGAGTTTATTTAAAAGTTTCGAAAAAATTTTGGACGGCTATTTTCTAATTAAGTGTACTTACCGATATATCAAGAATTGTTGCTTATAACAATACATCTGGTATTAGGCTTAATTGCACACATTCCACTCTGTAAGTAGGAGGTCCCCTGACACTCTTGGAGACATTAGCCCGAGTAATGATTCAGTCTAATTTTTATAGCCAGATTCTCCTACAGATCGCGTCACTTATTGTGAACACCAGCACAGATGCGGCAATTCTGACAGGAGACAAATTCGTAAGGGGACAGGGAGCTTTCTCCACTGTAACGCGAGATGAAAGTGATCTCGTATAGGGGAATCAGTAAAGAAGCGGAGACGCGTTCGCTGGCATCCGGTCTCAAAGGGTTTTCAGTGGTCGGTCACTTGAAAAGGCATGGCGACTTGTTTGCGTCCGCTTACCCCTGACTCAAAGGCTATCCACTTCCAACATGAAAAAGGTTTGACAGATCTCTCTGGGTAGCCAACGCAAAACACGCGAGGAAGGGAGGCTACAGGCTGTCAAATTTAAGAGTGACGTGGGTAGGACCAGGAAATACTATGCAGATGTTATTAAGAAGAAAATGGGAAGAGATAAAACCAAAGATAAGAGAAAGGCGGTCCTACCAACTAGGAAGTGACTGAAATTCGCATTCAATTCACGACAGGTGGCTACGTAAGGTAGTCATTGTACCATGTGATCTACCGTGTTCTGGATTCTCGTGATTTAATTCTTGTAAATTTAAACAAATGTTCGATTCTCGAATCAGTCGCATACTCGCTTAATTCTCTGAGCAGTAATTGTTCAACACAACATTTTTGTTTCATAGTTTATTCGTGAACCGTATTTACAAAGCTCTTGTAGAAATAATACAACATGTGACATCTCCTAATTTCTCATAGCACTGGTTTGACATTTATTTGACTGGTCATTTCGGCTTTGGCAAATATAAAAATTATCGTCCTTCATTTCTAGTATCAAATGTTGTTCAAATCTAGGTTGTGAGATAGGCAGATTGATTGCTATCTAACTGGTGACTGCCAGCAATGTTAATTTTATCAAGGCAAGAAGTAATCTATTGTATTCATCAAAAATAACAATTTCTTCAGTCATATTTCTTCAAGTATTCTTAGTCTCTATAATTTAACTCATGATTGTCAAACATCTTATTCTTGAGCTAGTTATTCAGTCTAAACATATGAAAGTTACAATATGACGGCTAACGTCTCGTGACATGTTCTTTTAATATCTCGACGATTTCTTCACTCTTTGGAAACATCTGCTCGACGACTGTGCTATTTACTGTTTTATCTTGCTTTTGTCACGGGTCTGAAAACACTTTACCTTCGATGATCAAGAAAAACAATGATGTCTAACGGACTGTCGTCTTCAATAGTATTGCTCGTTCATTGATACCATATCCCTCCCCTCCCCTCGGTCACGCCAGATAAAAATACATACTCGTTATAATTGGTTGTGCTCGATCTTTCTTCTGGTGTGCCATTACGGAAACTCATATTGTTGGCTTTTACTATATGGCTAACTCGTTTACTACCTGTCAACGTAATATCGGTGCCGATGTTCGTTCTGCAGGGAAGACAGACCGATATTCAGATTTTGTTTGTTTGTTTGCTTGTTTGTTCAGTATTGAAAGAGTTAATAATAAACATGATAGGTTACATTGCAGGCACTCGTAAGAAATAAAGAAGTAGAAAGCTAGGCAACAGAAAAGTAGCAGAAGTGATAGGCCTACCGGGGATTTGAATACAGCACCATCCAAAAGGCGCGTTGGCCTCGGTACTGGAGTGAATTGTGTCAAAACAGGCTGCCAACTCAGCGCCGCAAACATAGTACTTTGTGGGTAGTGGTAATTGTCACGATAGCTTACGCAACTGTGGAATACAGTACTTGGGAAACGACCCAGAATAATTCCCTATCACATATATCTTCTTTTTCTTCGTACACTCTCAGACGTCTACTTGAATATTTTCAAAGAAAGCAGTATAACTTTCATATTCACATCTATAACTTTCATATTCACATCTATAACTTTCATATTCACATCTATAACTTTCATATTCACATCTATAACTTTCATATTCTTTTGTATAACTTTCATATTCTTATATAACTTTCATATTGACATGTATAACTGTCATTTTCACCTGTATAACTTTCATATTCACATATATAACTTTCATACTGACATATATAACTTTCATTTTCACAGTTAAACTTTCATATTCACATATATAACTTTCATGTTCACATATATAACTTTCATATTCACATATATAACTTTCATATTCACAGTTATAACTTTCATATTCACATATATAACTTTCATATTCACATATATAACTTTCATATTCACATTTATAACTTTCATATTCACAGTTATAACTTTCATATTCACAGTTATAACTTTCATATTGACATATATAACTTTCATATTCACATATATAACTTTCATATTCACAGTCATAACTGTCATAATGACATATATAACTTTCATATTCACATATATAACTTTCATATTCACATATAAAACTTTCATATTCACAGCTATAACTTTCATACATATATAACTTTCATATCCACAGCTATAACTTTCATATTGACATATATAACTTTCAGATTCACATATATAACTTTCATAGTTACAGTAATAACTTTCATATTGACAGTTATAACTTTCATATTGACCATTATAGGCTACATAACACAAGACAAAGGCCGTAATAATATGTCTGGCAAATTATTAGAGAACAAGAGCAGTACAGAATGGCTGGTAGGTTGTTGTGGTAACATATATATGTAGTAATTACATAGACATACACCCTAGGCCTGTAAACAGTACATAGCAAACACAATAAGCATGTTGCAGATAGTTTTCTGTAATTTAATTAACCAAAGCTTTTTTTTTGTGGATCTACTTGGTAATGGAAAAACCACTTTCTATTTTAAAATGTTTATTACTTCTCACATATCCAAGTAATATATTAATTGAAACAAACGTCAATATAAATACAGTTAACGGCTATTTTATGACATGAAAAACTATATATCACATGAACATTACATGTTAGCGTGAAACCCTGTTTGCTCAACACATGACGTCATATCGGGCACAAATATTTGTTGTCTTATTGTCCATTTATTTGGTTTGACTTTGTTTACGAGGCGGGAAAAGTTGGAAGTCAAATTATAATTATTGCTCATTGTTTTTTCATTTGTTTCACGCATATCCAATAGAAACAAGTAGTGATATCAAAATAAAAAAAAAAACGAAGTGACTTTCCAATCCGCCTGTAGAATGGTTGAAAACACACACGCAGCAAGAAAAAAAAAAACACACACACACGCACGCACGCACACACACACACACACACTCTCTCTCTCTCTCTCTCCCTCCCCCTCCCTCCTCCCCCCCTCTCTCTCTCTCTCTCTCTCTCTCTTTATATAGTGTACTTGAGGACTGTTGATCAGCCAACAGACTTTACTACCACTTAACAGTTGAAGTTGAGAGAATCATAAAAACTATATATACATTGACAAACTGAATATTCAAAGGGGAATCTCTCGCTGCGTTAATGCAGCAAGTTTTAGCACACTTTAATCTACAAATCTGTGAAAAGATCATCTTTCGTATCCTTGGTATTATGACAATATTCACGAGCTTTGTGAAGCGTAATAACGCCCATAAACGTCCTAGCGGATATGGATTTCATCGTGCATGCATAATCAAATTACATCTTTATGTACCGTATCTCTCACGCATAACTGAAAAACAAAAATTCATTTCCAAACCCGCGTCTCTTGTTTCTTCCATGTGGCTTGACAAATATCAAAGACTTTAGTGCAGATGTCAGTAACTGGTCAATCTTGATCTACCGGTAGACTACAAAAGATTTTGTAAATCTTTGGAGTCCGAAGGTGGAAAAAGCTATGAAAATGTCGTATTGCCACAATCACACAGACATTTAAGAGCCAGATAGCTACATGATGAACTCCGCCTAGGCCGGTCCCAAGCCCGGCCACAAGCCCGGCTGAAAAAGGAGGTGGGCGGCCTGCATGGAGGCCGTAAGGAGGCAGACCCTCCACCGCGCAAAGACACAACAGGCCAATCACCTGTTTGCTTTAAAACATGATAACGCGAACTACAAGAGAGAAAACCGGACTGTTTCTAAAGGCGACGACCTGGAACGGACTACGGACTACGACTTATGGAACTTGGAACACAAGAAGTATAAATGGGAAAGAAAAGGAGCTGGTGGAAGAGATGAGGAAAGCAAAACTAGAAATCCTGGCTATAACGGAAACGAAGAAAAAAGGACAAGGAGTCATGGATCTCGAAGGCAACACGCTGCTCTACAGTGGTGTACCCACATCTGAAAGAGCTAAAGGGGGCGTGGGTTGCATTGTGGCCAAAAACCAAAAAGATAGTATCAAGGGATGGAACTTTGTCTCGGAGCGCATTATGGTTGTAAAACTAAAAGAAGGAGAAACCATAGTCAACCTGGTCATAGCGTATGGGCCAAATGAGGATGAGAGAGCAGAGGTCAAGGAGGAATTATTCGAGCTGCTTCAAAGGACAGTGGATGACTGCCTAGATGAAATTATCATACTCGGAGATTTCAATGCCAGATTTGGAAATGACCATGCTAAATGGGGTGGAGTTATCGGAAGATATGGAGAAGATTCTCTCAATGACAATGGAAAACGACTCCTTAGATTCTGCAGTGAGCAGAATCTGATCATTACAAACACAAAGTTCCCCCATAAGCGAATACATGCATACACTAGATGTGAACCTACAAAGAATGAGAAGTCAGTGATCGACTATGTCATTGTTATGAGGAGCTCATTCAAATATGTCCGGGATGCTAGAGTCTGGAGGGGGCCAGAGATTGGAATCGATCACTACCTGCTTACAATAAAATAAAAAAAACAACTCAAAGAGTTGCTCAGCCTAGGAACTGCCCAACATCACGCAAGAAACCATGTAAACAAACGGGAGAAATGAGCATTAAGACCTACAAGCTGAGAGAGCCATAAATTAAGACCAGATATCAGGGACTTATTGCTACAGCGGTAAGAAACACAGAAGAACAACGTGATGACTTGGAAACCCTCTGGCTTAAATTCAAGGACATCATAAAGACAGCTGCTGCAGAAGCATGTGGTGAAGTCCGACTTGGGAACAAGAGAAAGAGGACACCTTGGTGGACAGAGGAAGTCAAAGAGAAAATAAGAGAGAAGAAAATGGCATTGAAACAATACTTAGGAGCTAAAAACACAGCAGGGCAAATATAGAAATATAGAGAATATGTGATACTCAGAACAGAAGCAAAGAACAAGGTGCTAGCAGCAAAACAGAAGTCCTGGGAAGAATTTGGAGAAAAGCTAGAAAAAGATGTGCAAGAAAACCAGAAATTGTTCTATAAGACCCTAAAGAACACGAGGAAGGAAAAACAATGCCCTCTCAAATTTATATAGGACAAACAAGGCAAATTGCTTACTGCCCCGAAGGAAGTAATGGAAAGAATATTTCTCAGAACTCTTTGATGGTGAGCAAGGTCAAGCATAAAAAATGATAACCACTAGCACAGAAGAGGAAACCAATGGTGATGAAGATGTCATAAAGATGGAAGAACTGAAGGCAGTACTGGAGAAAATCAAGATGGGCAAAGCAGCAGGGCATGATGGTATAACACCAGAAATGGTTAAGTACATGGGAGCATCAGGCGACCTATTACTCTTAAAGGTCCTACAGGCAGCATGGTGCAACAAGACCATACCAAAGGATTGGGAGATTGCCATCATAACACCAATTTTCAAAAAGGGTGACAATCGACAATGTGGAAACCATAGAGGCATAGCCCTTCTCAGTGTCCCTGGTAAAATCTACTCTAGAATCCTAGAGCAGAGACTCCGACGCCTAGCTGAGCCACAATTGGATGAGGTCCAGTGCGGATTCCGAGCAAACCGAAGTACTCAAGACCTAATCTTCACACTCAGACAGCTGAGTGAAAAGGCCCTTGAGTATAAGAGTGAGATCCATCTATGTTTCATAGATCTGGAAAAAGCGTTTGACAGGGTCCCCTGGAGCAAACTTTGGGACTGTTTGGCAAGGAAGAATATTCCAGCACCTCTGATTCATGCTATACAGAGCTTCTACAAGTCTTGCAGAAATTATGTGAGGACAGCAAACCATAAGTCAGAAGAGTTCAGGACCACCACTGGTGTAAGACAAGGTGATATCCTATCACCTTACCTCTTCATACTCCTTATGGACGATGTCATCAAGGCATGTAAGGAGAGAACAAAAAAGTATTCAGTGGGGTACTGGAAGATGAGACAGGTCTATATTTCGGAGCTGGCATTTGCTGATGATGTTGCCCTGATTGCTAAATCAGAGGCACATCTCCAATCCAACCTGCAAGTCTGGAAGGAAGAGCTGGAGAAGAGAGGGATGGTCATAAGCAGCTCTAAAACAAAATCCATGGTGATATCACGAGAAGAAAGAAGACATCAGATTAAGTTTGGAGAACAGGTCCTAGAGCAGGTCGACCACTTTAAATATCTCGGAGCTATTATAGACCGAAGGAGGCATCAAAGAAGAGTTGGCCACTCGAAAAGCAGCAGCTGGGAGACTTTTTCAGGCCATAAATCGAGGATTCCTCAGCAAGAGAGAGGTTGGTAAGAAAACGAAGATGGCTTTATACCACTCAACCTATGTCCCAGTCTTGACACATGGATGCGAGTCATGGGCAATGACTACAACACACAAAAGCCACATTCAAACTTCAGAAATTAGGTATCTGAGGAAGGTGGTTGAAGTAACAAGAAGAGACATGGTCCGCAACCAGACGATACATCAAGGCCTTAAATCCCACCCCCTGCAGACTCAAGTAAAACAGTCCCAACTAAAATGGTTTGGCCATGTCTGTAGAATGGGAGAAGATCGGCTACCACGACAAGCATGGGAAACAAAGAGCCAGGGATCCAGACCCCCAGGACGACCCAGAGTCCACTGGGAGGACACCATTAGACAATATTTGAAGGACCGAGGACTAGAATGGAACCAGGCCAGGAGGAAGACAGCCGATAGGATAGTCTGGCGCTCTCTCTTCCAAACCTCTGCACCTCACGGTAGAAGGGGAACGACTAAGTAAGTAAATAAGTATAGCTACATGATTAAATGTACATGTGGAGGTGATTTTGAATAGTGTGACAGATTGGATGAATGAAAGAATAAAATCTATATGATAGTCTTTGAGTTCGAAGAAGCTTCCTCTTCTCGGGAAATAGTCTACTAGAAATCCTTAATGCAAAGAGAATTCTGGCAACTAAACAATATATTTTGTGGACGATAAATTCTTTCTCAGGAATCCTACAAAGGGACTATGTAAAGTACGTACGTTTGAGATAGGAGATTTGGTGTCCAACCACATTAACTAAAATATCCCAACCCGCTGTAAGTTAGTTTGTTTACGGCTCAGCCCCCAGGGTGTAGATCTATGTTTAAAATAAAATACAGCCCGAATAAAGGTAACAAGGAAAAAAATTAAGAACAGACTCTGTTATTTTGGATTTAAAAAAGATATTAGATTCTCACAACTCTTACAGATTTACAAATGAACACATTTGTGTGCTCTTGTGCTTAAAAAAACAAACAAACTATGGTCATCATCTGGACCAGGAGATCTCTTCTATTGTAGTTTTTCTGATAAGCATTATACTCAACTCTCCAAGGTCTTTAGTAGCTGATGAGATGACTCTCTTGGTTTGATCTGTCCCAGCACTGAGGTACAGTTAAACAGTTCAATGGGTTCAGAGGGTGGCAGAGTTTGCTTCCCTAGACTCACAAACACGGATGGATTAAGTCAGCTCTGCTGAATACCTGCTGGAATGTGACTCAGGCTAGAGTCACCTGCTATGACAGCCTAGAGTTGTACTCTGGTATGGGATGGTTGGTATGGTATGGGTTAACTGTTGGTAGGGTAAACTGGTTGATAGGTATGGTTGGTAGGGTAAACTGGTTTTGTACCTTCAACTCGTAACTTGGTTGGATTGCAGGATGAAACAATTGAAGTCCCATTAGCGGTGTTTCAAGAGCAATCATCTCCTATGTCTGATGGGCGATAAGCGTCCGTCAGAAATCAAATTAAAACAAGACAGCTAACATTCAATAACAAAGTGTTATCTAGTATCTATCAAATACTCCTTCTTATCTGACATTATTAGCGTATATGGAGTTCTCAACCTCTATCTGGCTTTCTGCTTATTTACAGCAGTTGTCTTCCACATGGGGCAGTTAGTTTCCCAAACTGTGATGTTTGGGACTGTGGTGATCAACAGTTTGAGAACGACTGTTCATATTGTGCCCATAGAGCAGTATTCATTTTGGGATTACTGTCAACAATGGCTTGAGAGCCACTGAGCAATAGTTTCCCATGCTGCTGTAAACATGCTGGGGTATCGTTGCTGCCAGGGCTTGAGAACCACCAATTTACATCTTTGCTACTTGAGCAGTAATCATTTTGAGGGCAATCATGGTCTCAACGGCTTGAGAACCGCGGACTTACAATTCATCAGTCAAGTGGTAAATTCATTAAATGGCTAAATAATTGTAAATATTCTTAGTCCTAGTTCCTGTCTGAAATATACATATAACTGGCAAAATAATTCTTCAATCATCAACCGGGTAAATGCATAGAAGTGCACTAAATACATATAGAAAATATTCCATGATGAAATCACTAATGTCAATATGAGACAGAGATATAAGAATTGTGACCGAGAACACACTTATCAAGTTTGTAGTCTTGACAAAGAACACTGGAACATATAAGAAATAGACAGTACAAGGACCACTATTACATTTTCTGTTCTGCTTAGTTCAGTAATACAAATCCCAAAGTAACAATAAAATTATACGTCAACTATTTAACCCTGTCTTCTTTCTGCCATGACGTGAGAAGAAGATCAGTGATTAATTATGACTTCAGTGAATTCATACATTAGAAATAGTTGAGTAACATGTAGATATGCAAATAACAATTTCTGTCACTGAAATGAAAATACATTTAAAAGGTTATCTGTTTGATCACTTACTCGCTCGAACGATGCCCTTCGGATTTCGCAAAGGTAACCCGGCTCCGGGGCCATTAGCTCACGTCTGCTGCACCGGACAGTTACAAGTAGAATGTCTTAAAATGTCCATCCAAGAATTTTCCACTCGCCTTCCTGTTGACCTGTTGGTGGCATCGTTCCACCTGCACTCACATACACACACACACAAGTTTGTGTGGGAACTTGGTCGCAGGTAGATTCAATTACTTAATTTTAAACTGGTCCGAGTTTTCACTGTGCAGGTATACGGCCCTGTTACCCCCCCCCCCCCCCCTTGATTTACAAGCTTCCCGTTAACGATACAAAATGTCCACTTCCGGGCTTGCCGTCCCTGGCTTGAAATACCTATGGAATGGCCCATCCAGTGACCGACTGGATAATGTATCTGCCTTAGCCGTGAGAAAAAGTGAAGTTAGCAAGTACTAGTGTAAAGAAGACTAGGGAGATAAAGACATTTCTCATTATAAGAATGAAAAAAAAATCTGAAAAGAAATGGTTTCATTTCTTGCGAAAGGAGAGATTTGGAGAGGAATAAAATAATAGACAAAAGAAATAGTCGGTGAGAAAAGCGGAACGCTACAGTGCGTTTTAGGTGTTTCCTGTGAAATCCCACAGGCTTGCTTAAAAATATATACTTTATTCGTTAACCACACAATAGAAGCTCGATCTTTTCTGGGAAGTTGAGTTAGGATTCAGTAAAATGTCGTTTAGTTTGAATTTTCTATTGCTTTGTTCATGAAACTACAGGACACAGATCGTCCGTCAGAGGAAAAAGTTACATATTAGGCAGCACTCTACTAAATGACATCACTATGGAACATGAAAACAGCTATGTTTTTATCATAGCAGCTCTTTAGACAGCTCAGTATAACGACATTTTGGTTGTCCTTGTGACGATATTCTCAATACAATAGCTAAATTAGATAATATTCTAGTGCATAAAGTCAAAAAAATAGATAGAAAATAAAAATTGAGTCCAGCGTAGTATTCTCCTACGCCCGCCAGCATGTCGATTCTGATAAACCTAATAGCCGAATGAAAGATACTGTCTTTTCGAAAAATTCGTCCTTGAGATTAAATGTAACACTTTTGCAAGGTCAAGTAGAATTGCCAAGACGAGAGTGAAAGAATAAAAGAGGGGAGGGATGGAAAGACAGAACCTAGAGAACGCCGTCTCGCGTGGATTTCACAAAAGCCAACTCGAGCAACATAGCCTTGGGCACGTTTCAAATTACGATACAAAACTAAAAAATGTTCGTCAATTGGTCATGTAAACAACCTTAGCTCTTATAAGGAATGACGTAATTCTAACGTACTACGGAAGATTCTCGTATTTAGGTTGAAAATAGTTAGAAAAAGAATGGAACAGGTGGTAGTTTCTAGTTTTGAAGACTAACATAGAAAAAATATGGAATTATGAACCATAATACATAGGGCCATAAAAATTATATATTCGGATGCCTTATGATGCCCTGAGCAATAATATGGTGTCAGTTACCCACTAGTACAAAAAAAATAACCAAAATACAGTTGACATTCAAAAATCCGGCCATCGATAATCCGGTTCCTTCAGATTTCCGGCATGGATTTCGGAGCGCATTTTTTAATTTACCGCGTTGGCGCGCCACTGTTTTCTGGAGCCGTTTATGTTTTGATGCACCTGTTGAACTAAAATTCTGTAGAACTGTTTTATTTAGTTGATGAACATTAAAATTTCATTTGCTTTTCATTTAGTTTTTAATTTTCTTTCTTTAAAGGACTGTACAGATAGTCATTTTCTGTTGAGTATATACAGCATATATAACCATAAAAAAATCCGTAATTTTCAACAATCCGGCACTCCTCAGGTCCAGAGGTTGCCGGATTTTTGAATGTCAACTGTAATGGCAATAATATTATGTATGATAAGACGGACTGACGAGAAAAAAAATCACGCCTGCTTAATTTTTTTCATAACATATTTTGAAAAAAAAAAGCTTTGGGTAAATAGGACTAAAAGGTACCAAGATTTTGATTGGCTGTAGTTTAAAGGAAGGCGAGAGGGGATTGGTTAACCTAACACTAAAAATATACTTGTAGTAGTAAACGTAGTATTTTGGGAATTTTTTTTTTTAAAGTTAGATTTAAAATTCATAGTCGTCTGCTTCTATTGGCCAGCTTAGTTGATATTGAGGAAAAATTGTTAGGCTAGGACGCCATTTCTTTAAAAAATCTTGCCACGAGACGATGAGAACAGAAGTGTAATTCTAAATACAAATATTATAAACTTCTGGACAGAGCAGTGATAAACTTGGGCCAGATCTGCCAGTCATAGTTGTTTGTGTGTAATATTCATTGAAATTGTGGTAAGATTGAATTTATTAACATACGACTGTAAGTAAGTGAGTCGATGGCAGACTTAGGCAAAGCCTAGAGATTGATCCATCATATGATAGCCTATCAGAGAGGTGTAGAACTACAAAATTATATATGATTTCATCAAGGAGCATAACACCTATCCTATTGTATGGAAAAAGATTACTGTTGGAATTGCAGAGACGTTGTAACCATTAGGGGAGAGGAATACTGGTATATATTGTCACTTCAAAATATAATGGTACAATAGGTTGTCATTAAGAGCTGACCCTATGCGTTTGTTTGTACTGTACCTATAATTAACTGTGGAATATTATTGTATACTTATTATAAAGAAGGATGCATAACCTTCTTATTTCAGGGGTTTTGTGGCCCTGACAGTCACATAAAACCAGGCTCGTGGGAATTGATTGATTCCTGACTTTGTTGCATAATTCGGGCACGTACTGGAGGCCATTGTCTTTTATGAAGTGAACCAGATGGTCCATCGAGCCTAGGACAAGACTTACCAGGGTTCTCATTCGAAGTTAAGTGCCCGTTCGGCACCGAGAGTCTCAACCTCTATGAACCTCAGTTATTAGAAATAAAACTGACATTATCAAATAAAAGAATTCCACCTGTGATACATAAAAATAAAATGAACGATAGGAAGTGATGATAATCAACAACCTACCATTTTACATATACCAGTATTATCCTATTTAGAAAACTACACCTACACACTTTGATTATATTAATACTTGTATTATGGACAGAAGATCCATTGTATAAATTGATTATTGTAAATAATTTTATTGATTTCATTTTTGATTGTCAATCCTGATTCAAACAAAATAGAGTCAGGATAATAAATTGAAAAAATTATTAACGTTACACAAAATTCAACCACTGACTTACGTAAGATAGTCTTTTAAAGTGTAGTGTGTATGTGATTGTTGTAGTATTGTTGTGTTGTGTGGATAATAAAATACTTGTGTATATGTTTAGTTGGTTAATGCAACATTACACTACTTATACATAACCCTAGACACCAAACGTAGTCATCATCATCATACATTCTAGTCAAAGAATAAGTCTGAGTGAGATCATAAAGGTGGTAGCAGAAAGGTACCCTGTAACTTAACATAATATTTATTATATTCAGGGACCTTCACAGCTGACCTCACTCAGTACACTAAGAGTACATAACAACAACATTTCATAACATCAAATCCACCACAGTCCTTCTACTCCCTTTCTTTCTCTCTTACGTTCTCCATTTATTGCTTCGTTTTTCTCACATAAACCTGCCCCATCGCCACGCCTTAGACTTGTTGACCTCTGTTCATATTGCAATAATGTCATTTCACGACTAATTGACCATCCTTAAGGATTAAGTGTAATCGATTAAGTCGTTAAACCAGATTGACTTCATACGGTCAATGGACAGTATTGGTGACTTTCTAAGTAATCCTGTCCGGTCAGACACGCATGTCCGTCTGGGGGCATTGTTTACTACATACGCGTTCAGACACTTAGGTGGATAATACGAAAGGAAGACCAGGAAAGTACAGGTGAAAATTCCTTTCCGTCCAGATGTCATCTATGTAATGATTACAGAGAAACCAGTCTGGGTAGACAAACTAGCGATAACACTATCTGCGGCAATATTACAAATCGTATTTTGAAAGGTTACTTAAGAGAGCAGAACACGTCGGGTCATATATGGAAATGAGGTCACTTGTTTAAATTTTAAAATGATATTCTAAAACACGCGGGAGAAAGTAAATAACTGACAACCCCGACCCACTACAGTCTGATATTAGATTGGATCATATGAGAATCAGAAATAAAAATTTATTCTGATTGGAAATTTTGTCGGAAACGCCAGATGGGAGCGTGTGCAGGATGACTGCAATATAACCTAGAAAATCCGGAGGTTAAAGCACACTGTATTCCAGAACCGTCCAAAAGACATCTCGGACGAAACTAGGAAAGAATAGAGTTAGGATTCTCACCTTATAGGACTGGACAAAACACGTATCGGAACTCCTTCTTAACACAAGAGCAAGGAGGATTTACCTGTTAATACTGTGGTGGGTTTAGATGTTATGAATGTTGGTGTTATTGTTATAGTGTAACTGAGTGAGGTCAAGCTGTAAAAGGCCTCTGAGTCTAATAGATAATAAGGGTGTGTTCTCAGAGAACCTTTCTGCTACCACCCTAAGATCTCACTCAGACTTATTTTTGACTAGTATGTCTGACAGCTACGTCTAATGTCTAGGGTAATGAAATTGTGGTATAATAAAATGACAACAAATACACTTAAGAACTCTATGAAAAGTAATTAACGACACCCAGAGTTAAGTTTAAAATGTGAAATCATTTTTGCAATTTATTTGTTCCAGTATCACAATTTTGTGTATACCGGAATATTGAACTCAAAATGATAATTCAAAGTATTTACATAAAATTAATTCAATTTATAACTGAGTATATTCTTATTCACAACTGTAATTAAATGTGTCAATCTGGAACAGTGTCAATTTATTCTTGCTCCTATGAATGGGTATTGATTACAAGAACGTCTGTCTTCATCACAATCTGAATGATTTAATACACATTTGGGAACTGAGAGTAGTTGAGTTTGATATATCAAGTGCCCGGAGACAATTTCTTAACTGAGTGGTGCCTGGTATGCAGGATGATTTTTGGTTAGATCACCAGCCTTCACTGCCAAGTAAGGATTCTGCTCTTGCAATATAACACGGAGGCACAAGTCGATACTGCCTCAATTCTTTAGATGCAGAAATATAGACAGGTATAGGTTGACCTGGGCTCACTTTGAGTCATAGATGAAACCCTGGAACGATATAAATGCGTCCTACTCAACCTCTCATATAGCTCTCTCTCTTTCCCTAACTACTAAACATTTTAATCATATTCAGACTCAGCATGGTAACTAAACAATTAGTTAACGTTCTTAATTGGTTGTATACCCCATTCATGGTCAAATAAACTTCAAACTACAGTTTGACACTTTCCTTGACAAAGGAAACATTTTACGTTAATAATATCAAGTCATGTACAATCACGGCGACTTGCTGAAAAAGACGGCCAGTGGTTTGCCTGGTCTTATGTCATAATACTGTACATCAATCTTATGTCATAATACTGTACAACAATTTCCCCATTAATATTTAATTTTTCTTTCTCCCAAAATGTCAGAAAGCCTGTCTGGCTTTTCTACAACATGTTACTATATTTCCTAACAACTCTGTGAAACAACACAAAGTTTGATGTCGACTTCCCTCTAGATAAACTTCTGCCCACATAATTTTCATACATATTCAATAATACATACATAATAATAATATTAATGATGATATAAATGTTTTCTTTCTTACCGCATCAGAGAAATATTAACACTAATAAGTTTGATTTGCGATAAATATGGTCAAATCCAGATCGCTTGCTGGTGCAGATCAGCAAAGTCAAGATAGTACTATTATCTTGCTTGTAGAACAACTTTAGTGTAGAAAATTTCTTTTACAAGTGGCCCCGAACACTAACTACAAATTAGTTTTATCCCTCCGTTAGTATATTAGTCTCCAGCCAATCAGGGACTATTTGGCTTCTAGCGTCTTTTTATTCAAAACTGAACTCAATTTTCAAATCTTGGACTAACTTCCCCTCTATCCCCACTACAGGGCAAACTGAGAAAGATTCAAGTCTGTTCGTCCATCTGTCTTCGTCAATATCTCAGTTATATCCTACAAGTTTATAATTCTGACAAGTAATTAGTGATCATGTTGCTGTCTGTCACACAGTGGTTCTATTTTTTATTCTTGTATTTATTATATTCACTAGTATCGTTTTTATTCTTCATTTCTGTCGTGAAATATTCTAATCCACATATATAAATTAAAACGTAAATGTAAAGCCTAACAAATAAATTTAATAAAAGGAAAGAAGAATGGTAAAGAACAGCGCTGTCACAATGACTGTACTCGAAATCCCCCTTGTTTTCTCCTTCGTCTGCAAATTGTAACGTTTCACGTTGATAGTAAAAGCCTACTGCTTCAATACCCGCTTTCTACGATAAAACATGTGCTGCATTTCTAAGAAAAACCTTGAGATACGCAGGTTGACCTAGATTTAAAATTCCATTCATGTCTTTTTATACACTACGTTACCTAAAACGAAAGACAGATGGACTAAAGATAGAAAGAAGGGAGGGCTGAAAGCAGGGACGCAGGCAATACTACCACAGTCGCGCGATACACAATTACTACCATCACGCGTGTAAGGCCACAAGCACTAGCTTTTTTTCAAATCGACAGTGATAAACAACACTACCCATACC
>JAMPIV010014518.1:0-57196 GCA_024509875.1 Oreohelix idahoensis | reverse complement strand
AGCGTGGGTTTTACAGCAGTGGTGTACTAATGGCGGTTCGCCCCAGGGTGACAACCAGGCGGGAGGGCGCCGTTGGGACACTGTTTTGATAGTAAAGGTAAGGATGCCGTTAATGCCATTTGAGGTTCTTTGGGAATATGGTGTTAGGATCTATTTTTCTTCTCTATTATTATATTATTTAAAAATTTAATATTGCAATTCTGACATTTTGAGTAATTCAAGTTTTTCGCAAAAGAAATGTAAACAATCAGGGGCTATAGATCAAGTTAAATTATAAAATTCAAGAGTATGTGGTGGTGCTTTTTTTTTCAATGCTGTAAATACAGGGCAGTACTCAAGATATGTTAGACCAGATTTACAATAAGTAAAAATAATGTTATATTTTAGTATGTCATATTTTTCTAGCACTTAAAAAGAAGAAAATAAAAAATATTTTTAAACACACGCTTTTAATGCACTAAAAAACCAAAAATTAATTTTTCAAGGAGTTTATAGTTGCAGTAAATCAATGTAACAATCAAATTGACAAAAAGCTGGGACGCTGATTCGCATGAAAATTAGCTTATGTTTTTTACTTCATTAGAACCTTTATGATAAAACTATATGATAAGCGCACCCACACTTTTGTCAATTTTTGATGTTACATTTTTGAGTCTGCACATATATAAACTCCTTTGAAAAATTATTTTTTTGGTTTTTAGTGCAATAAAAGCATGTGTTTAATATTATTTTTTTGAATATTTTATATATTTAAAAATGTGACATGCTGTTAATGAAAGACAAAGGTAATAACACGCAGAAAGAAGATACTATTAGGGAGTTAATGTTAAAGATTTTCCATACTAGGTCCAAGCTGTTAGATCTTTTCTTTACAAAATGGAGACGGTACATTGCTGTGTGTTTCGTTCTTTGATTATTTGTCTTGCTATGATTACTTATCCATACAAGAACAGATATGCTATGGACCCCGAGGGAAAGCGAAAGAGAGGCCGACCAACTACTACCCGGCGGAGAACTGTGGCAGCTGAGCTGCAAAGCATGCACCACAGTTGGCGCACTGTACGAAGGATTGCCGCTGACCTAGCCAAGTGGAATCACTTTGTTGCTGCCCTACAAGACGCCACCAGGCGTGATGGCCGCTGACTGCTTTGACGGTTGGCGGTTATGGATCAAAGAAGAATACAGAAGATGATCATACTTACCAACTTAACAGCCGTTTCTCCAGTGCAACACGCAGGGTTAAGAGAGATCATGAATAGTTTAGCTTGGGACTATATTTGAAACAGTATAGGGATATTGATTTTAGGGACAGAACTTGCAGCAGAGTGACGCTGGGTAATGTGACAATGCGGAGGCAGGTTATGCTCGTTTCAGTGCTCCACTTTATTGAAGCGGTTCTCATTCCTGGGGGGTAAGAGTAGCTTGTCAAGTGTGTATGGTAAATATAAGTTAAAAATGTATATTATACTAATGGAAATTGTAGAACAACACTCCTGGAAAGCGGCACTAGCAGACCTGCGGAAGCAATGCTACACAAAACCCCTCCATCACAAAACAATCTGTATGGTGATACGATGCAACTGAAAAAGACATGTACCTTTCACTATCTGGCATAAGGAAAGAAGAGTGAAAAACTCGTCGTAACCTAGGGGATCAGGAAAAAAAATAACTCAAAGACAAAGACCGTAATTTTCCAAAGTGTGTTTATAACTTTAAACAAATAAATGCTCTGGATTGGAGATGAGAGAAACAGTAAAGTCATGATTCTCACTCAACCCAGATTGCAAGTAGAAAGAAAACAAAAAAAAAAAAAAAAAAAAAACTTGAAGTTGAGCGTGAATATCTATACATCGGGCGCCAAATTTCTCACCCCTTTTGAAAAGAAAAGTTCGTTCCATCGTTCAGATGAAACTACAGATATATTAAGCTTGCTTATTTAAAAAAACTGAATATTGCATTCTTAAATATTATTTCGTTTGATCCTTGTGAAGTTCGTTTTTCATTATCAGCTATTTTCTTTGTTATACTGGCACACACCCTTCATTATTCTTGAGTGAATTATACACATCCAGATGGTCCACAGCGTTCTGAGGACTGTCTTGGCATAAACGTATTTGGTTTCCTTGGTTTGCACCTACTAGACCCTTTGTTGTTGTTTTTCTGATCTGATTCACATCACAGCTGTCATCGACCACAAACGAAGGTCGGCCTGAGAGTGGGTTTCCAACGTCTTCTGTCCCTTGTTCTTGATCGGTTCACTTCTCTCCTTGCCCCAGCTCTTCATGTTATCTTTCCACTTATACCACTGTCTCTGCAAAGAGCATGTTTGCTTTCAAACTTTTTCTTTCCAGTATGGTCTCTCAGTGCGGTTGTTAAGTGCTTTTTCATAAGTACCAAATATATCGTTATATGTCCTAATTTTGATGTCATTCGGAAATTTCTCTTTTAATTTCCTAGTTGTCCTATGATTTATTATATTTTTTATTCCCTTTCCATGAGATGCCCCCCACCCCCCTTCTTTTACAAATATATAGTATATCTTTTTTCTAAAACTGTTTGTTTGTTGTCCTGGTTTTGTTTACTTGATATTGGGATGTTGCTGCTACTAAACTGTTCTTTTAATGTATCTTTTACCTTTATGATGGACATCCTCGATGTGAGCGAGGAAAGTTATAATTCAACCTAAAGGTCTTTTAATTTGGACATGCGCCCTAATATTAAACGACTAGGTTGAACAGGACGCGCCTCGCCCAAAAACGATGGCTAAATGTAGTACATATTTTTTATGTGAGCGAGGAGGGTAAAACAGATAATTATGTTTCAGAGCAGCCGATGCAAGTAAAATTGTTTGTCTTCAGAATAAAATAGTTTGATTTAATTTATCTTATGAAAAAAATAGCTGATCTTATTTATAGTCTTCAGAATAAATGGGCTGATCTCATTTTTTCTTCAGAATAAATAGGTAAATCTAATGTTTTTCTTCAGAGTAAATGGGTAAATCTCCTGTTTTTATTTAGAATAAATGGGTAAATCTCATGTTTCTCTTCAGAATAAATGGATAAATCTCATGTTTTTCTTCAGAATAAATGGGTAAATCTCATGTTGTTCTTCAGAATAAATGGGTAAATCTCATGTTTTTCTTTAGAATAAATGAGTATAACTCACATTTTTCTTTCAAAAAATGGGTTAAGCTCAATTTTCATTAGAAAAGAAAACGGACTGATCTGTTTTATCTTCAGAATAAACCAGTTTATCTAATTGCCCATCTTGATAAGTGGGTAAATCTCACATTTTGCTAAGAATAAATGAGTATAACTCATTTTTCTTTGGAATAAACGGGTTGATCTCATATTTCTTCACACTATTATATGCATTGTATACTACACGCAATTGTTTTGCCAGATTACCATATTACTTCAAAGGTGCCTGACATATGAAGAACAGAGAAAGCGCATATGGCTATCATTCATACCATTCCTGGAAATTCTGTACGGAGACGTCAACAGCCTCAAGCTGCTTTTTTTGAACATATTCAAGTTGACGTCTGAGGGTATACGAAGAAGAAGAAGAAATTGCCAAACAACAAAACATAAAGTAACTTAAAAACCACTTCCATTTTACCGCGTAGTCCTGTACATACTTTTATTTCCTCCTCTGTCTTTTTGTTCCAAATTTTAAATCAATGAAAATCTTGTGAACCTGGTGTTCATATTCCCAGTTCTTCTAAAAACGCGTCACACTGTATAAATATTTGACTCACAGCGGATCGATTCTTCCTGGAGCAAGTCTGGTTCTCACGGACCTCTTTCATTGCATATGAGTTTAAACCTACTGGGTCAGTATATTTGACAGTGTTCTGCATAGAGATAGTGCGAGATGGTGTATCCCAGAACTGAGATGGACAATATGTTCGCCATCGACACATGTGGCGAACTGGCAACAAGAGTGTAACGAATTAAATTATTAGACCCTAGCAGAATAATGAACAAATATTTCATATAAAAAATTCTTTAAAAAAAAAGTTCATGCTGAAAATATTTATACTGATATAAATCAGTCCTAAAAACTCTGAGAGGTTCTTCCATAGCTATATGGTTCTGTTATTTAAATTTTTCTGGTCAAATATAATCCCTAACCAAGAATTACTAAATCGGAGCCATCGAAATGATATACACAGTATAATAGCAGGTATCCGTTAGATTTGGGTTGGCCACATCCTCAGAAGAGACCCTGGCACAATCGCCAGAACTGCCATGCTATGGACACCCAGAAAGAAGGCAAAAGAGAGATCGACCAAAATCTGCCTGGTGGAGAACTGCGGAGGCTGAACTGCAAAGCGCGAACCAGAGTTGGGGCAGTGCACTAAGGATGGCTGCCGACCGAGCAAAGTGGAGACAGTTAGTTGCTGCCCTCCAAGACGCCACAAGGTGTGATGATCACTAAACTGCTTCGTCAGTCAGTTGTTAAGGAGCAGGTGGATGGCTCCGGCGAGAATGGAAAAGCTGACAGACTAGCTTCAAGATCACCAATAGAAGGTGTACTGAATATGGATAAGTGAGATATACTATGGACAATTAATGATCGCCTATTAGAGAATGACACTGCAATCGATGCAATCATCAAGGCTCAGATTGCTGGTACTTGGTATCAAACGTAAGACCAGTAGGAATGGACGTATGAGAGGATACATCCGGCGTCTATACAACCAGCACGCAACAGGAACAATCAGCATCCATACCCTTCGGCATTTGCTGAGGGAGACTGAGCACCTATGGGTTTGCCCGGAGTACAGTGACGTTGATTCTGATCAACAAAAATGATAACCACAAACAGAGAAACTGTAGCATGGAAAAACCAACACAAGAAAAACAACCAATGTAAATATACTTTATAGAATAAAGAACACTATATACCCAAATTAAAAACCCACGTGGGGTTGAACCGGGTATTACATGCTTAAGATAAACAATAGCGTTCTTTTCATAGGACCAAATACCGACGCAAAAGCTATATTAAAATTTGATATACATCGTCTATTAATTCCACCTGTATATACGTGTCATTTCAGAACATGATAAATGCTTTTCAAGTTTATAAAACAAGTTATAATCTAAGATAAGTGTTCCGTCTTAAAATTGTTCACAAAGTGAAACGTTTAGTTTTCATTACCTAACAGTGCTCGAACCTTAAAGAGTTAATAATCCTCTCTTATAGATGTATGAATGCGATATGAGCCAATGAATTATTTCACATTTAACAGGTAACGGCTGGAGCAAGAACACGTAGACATGTGGTCAATATATATGCACAGGTGGGCAACAAGTTGGTAAAAGCTGAAAAATATAGACAGACAGTCTGAGGCTGGGTATTAGAGTGGAAGAGGAACAAGTAAACATAAAGACGGAGTGTAACACAAATAAGTAAACAAGTAGGCGGAGTACAGCACAAACAAGTAAAAATATAGACAGAGTGTACCACAAACAAGTAAACAGGTAGACGAAGTGTAGCATAAACAAGTAAAAATGTAGCCGGAGTGTTGCACAAACAAGCAAAAATTAGATGGAGTGTAGCACAAACAAGTAAAAATGTAGAAAGAGTGTAGCACAAACAAGTAAAAAATGTAGATGGAGTGTAGCACAAGCAAGTAAAAAATGTAGATGGAGTGTAGCACAAACAAGTAAAAATGTAGATGGAGTGTAATACAAACAAGTAAAAATGTAGATGAAGTGTAATACAAACAAGTAAAAATGTAGATGTAGTGTAATACAAACAAGTAAAAATGTAGATGGAGTGTAATACAAACAAATAAAAATGTAGATGGAGTGCAGTGCGAACAAGTAAAAATGTAGATAGGGTGTAGAACAAAAAACTAAACAGGTAGATTGAGTGTACCACAAACACGTAACTATGTAGATGGAGTGTAGAACAAGCAAGTAAAAATGTAGATGGAGTGTAGTACAAACAAGTAAAAAATATGGATGGAGTGTAGCACAAACAAGCAAAAATTTAGATGGAGTGTAGTACAATCAAGTAAAAATGTAGATGGTGTGTAGTACAAACAAGTAAAAATGTAGATGAAGTGTAGCACAAACAAGTAAAAATATAGATGAAGTGTAGCACAGAGTGTAGCACAAACAAGTAAAAATGAAGACAGAGCGTAGCACAAACAAGTAACCTAACAGAGTGTAGCACAAAAAAAGGTAAACAGGTAAAAAATGTGTATCACAAACACGTGGAGTGTAGCACAAGCAAAAAGACAAGTAGTCACACTAGAACGTGATCAGTTCAGAGCAGTAACTTTGGAAGTTTTGATAGCTCACTAGCTGTGAATACTTTGAACTGGTGTCAATAAGTCGACGCATACACTTATCTTAAGCTAACACTTGCGAAAACAAAAGAAGACACATGCGCGCAAACACACAAAATAAAGAATTAAGTACTCACGTATCAGCTGTCAGCAAGGTACCGCCTACTGAAAAAAGTGCGGTCGCCCAAAGACTGGTGGATACTTTGTTTTAGCAACGATGTCTTGTCGAGGAAGGGTTCAGATTATCAATGTTTTCTTGTGTGTCATCTGATAGGCTTGTAACTTCAATACTGACGTGTCTGAGAAATGTCTAAGTATGATAATAACGTCTCTGAGAAATTAACTTGGGTAATGGTGTCTCTGAAACGTGTCTAACTTAGTTTACTGACGTTCTTGAGAAGTATGTGGACACTAACGTCCTTGAGAATAAACTTGGATAATGGCGTCTCTGAAAAGTGTCTTACTTAGTTTACTGACGTTTCAGAATTACTTTGAACATTGATGTTCTTGATAATTATTTTGGATGATGGCGTATCATTATAGTGTCTAACTTAGAAACTGACGTTGCTGGGAATTAACTTTGATAATGGCGTCTCTGAAAAGTGTCTAACTTGGACACTATGTTCTGGAGAATTATCTTGGACTATGGCGTCTCCGAAGAAGTTTATTAGACACTAATGGTCTTGCGAATTAACTTGGATAATGGCGTATTTGAAAAGTGGCTAACTTGGACACTGATGTTCTTGAGAATTAACTTGAACAATGTCGTCTCTGAAGAAGTGTCTAACTTAGACAATCTGGTATTTAAGAATGAATGTGTGGACGTTGAGGTCTCTTAAAAAACGTCTAACATAGACACTGGTATACTTGAGAAGTTTATATCTTGGACATTGACGTTTCTGGGACGTTTACAGTTTGATCACCGATGTGTCTAAGAAGTTTCTAACTACAAAATTGCTTTCCTGGGAAAGAACATTAAACTTGGACGCAGATGTCGCCGAAAAGACACTAGCAGCAGTGAAAAGTTTCTGAAAGAAATTTTAAAAAAACCATGTTAATAGAAAAATTAACAATAAACTCTTATTGAGATAGTAAAGCTTAAAACTTTCTAGCTTACATTTTTAATATCTGCATTTATAAAATGATGTTTATTTAATTAATTAATTTTTGTTGTTTTTTGATTTTTTTGCTGTTGAGATTACTTACTTACTTACTTTGTCGTTCCCCTTTTACCGTGAGGTGTTGAGGTTTGGAAGAGAGAGCGCCAGACTATCCTCCTGGCTTGGGTCCATTCTAGTCCTCGGTCCTTCAAAGATTGTCTAATGTTGTCCTCCCAGCGGACTCTGGGTCGTCCTGGGGGTCTGGATCCCTGGCTCTTTGTTTTCCCATGCTTGTCGTGGTAGCCGATCTTCTCCCATTCTGCAGACATGGCCAAACCATCTTAGTTGGGACTGTTCTACTTGGGTCTGCAGGGGGTGGGATTTTAGGCCTTGACGAATCGTCTGGTTGCGGACCATGTCTCTTCTTGTTACTTCAACCACCTTCCTCAGATACCTCATTTCTGAGGTTTGGATCTGGCTTTTTGTGGGTTGTAGTCATTGCCCACGACTCGCATCCATATGTCAAGACTGGGACATAGGTGGAGCGGTAAACAGCCATCTTCGTTTTCTTACCAACTTCTCTCTTGTTGAGGAATCCTCGATTTATGGCCTGAAAAAAACTCCCAGCTGCGGCTTTTCAAGTTGCCAACTCTTCTAAAGTGGTCAACCTGCTCCAGGACCTGTTCTCCCATCTTAATCTGATGTCTTCTTTCTTCTCGTGATATCACCATGGTTTTTGTTGGCTGTTGAGATTGTAAGACCAAAAGAGATGAAAGGGATATAGACGACACGGAAAAACCTTGAACGGATGGTACAAGACAGGTGGGCGTGGTCAGCATTTGTCGAGGGTCTATGCTCCCTGCCGTGGTGGCGCAGTGGTTAGTGCACTGGCTTCCTAATTCGGCGGTCCATGGTTCGAGCCCCAGTTGAGGCAAGATTTTTTTTTTAGACCGCAAACGGCTCCGGGGTCGACCCAGCCTCATGAATTGGGTATCAGAGTAACTCTAGGAAGGTTAAGGCTGACCACATCACCTCTCGTGTGCGGTATGGTCCAGAAAATATGGGCCTGACACCATATTCCCAACATGCCTCAATGGGTGTGTAATGGGATCCTTTGCTCCATGGAGAACTGAAAAATATGGATTGATTGACTGCGATAGACGTAGTAAAAATAATATACTGTTCAAAAAAAGAAACGCATAGCTAAATTAACTCATTAAAAGAAAAAAGTAACTGAATGTCAAAATTATGGCTATGTGTGTGCCTTCAGTAGCTATGCGTTTCTCTTTTGAACAGTATAGATTAACCGCTCAATGAGCATTCGCTTGGCAGAGTGGTTGGAGCGCTGGCTTCTCAAGGCAAAGGTTAACGGGTTCGAAACACAGTGACGTCACGCTCTTGTCTACCTAGCTCTAAAGGGGTACCTGACTCTTATAGCAAAGTTTCCGAGATGGAAATCTAGTAGCGTAAAACGCTCCAGTCTACCCAGCTGTAAATTGGGTACCTGACTCTGCTCGTGAATTCAGGGAGAAAAAAAAAGCAGTGAGGAAAGGGACTTGTCACCCCCTACTTCTCGAAGCTAAGGGCCTAGTATAGTGAGGTCTCTAACACTTATCTCCCCTGTGGTAGTATCTATTATGATACTTAGTTTACCCTTTGTATAACCAAAAAAAGCAGAATCTATTCCACAACCTCTAGATTTACTACTGTATTTAATAAGAATTCCCATTAAAAAGATAGAACAGGGCATTAATAGCAAGTGCAAAAAAACACAGAAAAGAGATTACAGTGTTGTGTTCAACAGGGACGTAAAGAGCTTATTACACCACAGTTGCAGGATTTGATTGTAAAGTGGGCCAAAATGTTTATTATGAATAGCTAATTGACTCTATACTGTCACGCAATAGGACAAAAAAAACCATATCACGCTGTCAGAAAGATTACATAAACAAACTTACACGGCCTAGAAAACTGATAAAAACACAGTTTCCAAGTAGTCAGAAGTTTAGATAAACACAATCTCTCATGAGCAATTAGTAAAGAACACAATCTTACATGGTCAAATATTAGAGGCAACACAATCTCACATGTGTCGTAAAATTTTGAGAAGATAGGGATGCCTGAGGAGCTGAAATTATGGCCCTGTTTTCTAGTAGAGGTGATGATAAGAAGACTAGTGAGAGGAAGGTGAAGAAATAGTTCATGTTTCACGAGCTGAATGGTGTTAAGAGAAAGACCGGTCTTGGATTTAGTAATTGCTCTAATCCAGCCTATCTTTTTTACGACTCTATTTAAAAGTAGACGCGCTTTCTCACTTGATACATATTCAATTAACACCATCATCACGTTACACTCACTTCATGTGTGACAGGAAATTGCACGTACAGACGTGAAAACATAGATTTATATTTAAACACTGGATCACATGTAGGGCATGGGGTTTTGATCCGACACTCTGGTTTAAGGTTTAGTGCAAGTTTATTATTTACTAGAAAAAATATACGACATCAAGAAGAAAAAAAACATTTCATCAATGAAGTTTTGTTAAATAAGAGAAATGAAAATAGAATTCTGATTCTGCTAATTATAATGGCTTCTCGTGAAAGAAAGAAGACCGTAGGCATGGCTAAATTAAAATTACTGTTCAGATAGCGAAAGAGGCCTGGCTTACACGTACTTACCTTACATGTTAATTAGGAAGCGAGGGAAGAAATCCTCGTGGACATCCACGTGGGACCCACGTTGGCGATTTTGATTCAACCAATATAGAGGTGGTACCGGCGAGATTAAAGTGGAGCTTCAATTTTCATCTGTCACAACATGGTCAAATATTAGACAACAACATCTCACCATGATTAAATAGTTAAAACAACACCATCTCACATGTTTTTAATTATTAGACTAAACACAATCTCCACATGGTCAAAATATTAGACAACACAATCTATCATGGTCAATATTAGACAACACGATAATCTCACGTGGTCAAATATTAAACAACACAATCTCACATGGTCAAAATATTAGACAACACAATCTCACAGGGTCAATATTAGACAACACAATCTCCTCTATGGTCAAATATTAAACAACACAATCTTACATGGTCAAAGTATTAGACAACACAATCTCACATGGTCAATATTTGACAACACAATATTACATGGTCAAATATTTTGACAACACAATCTCACATGGTCAAATATTTGACAAACACAATCTCACAATTGCACATAGTTAAATGATAGATATTAAATACAATCTCACATGGTCAAATATTAGACAAACACCAATCTCACAATGCACATAGGTAAAGTTATGGATAAATACAATCTCACATGGTCAAAGGTTATATATACACCAATCTCGCATTATCATATATTAGACAACACAATCTCACAATTCACTTAGTTAAAGATAAGATAAATTACAATCTCACAAGGTCAAAGATCATACACACTATTTCGCCGTAAGACAAGTTCAAAGTGTAGATAAAACACAATCTCACATGTTTAAATATTAGACAACATTAATCTCACAATTCACTTAGTTAAATTATTATAAATACAATCTCACATTGTCAAAGCTTAGATAAACACAATTCTCACATGATCAAATATTTAGACAATACAAGCTCACAATTCACATAGTTAAAGAGTAAGATAATTACAATTCTCACATAGTCAGACACACCATTTCAGGTAAGACAGTCTAAAGTTTATTATAAACACAGTTTCTCATGTTCAAATATGAGACAACCACAATATCCACAATGCACATAGTTAAAGATAAGATAAATACAATCTCCTCGTAATCAAGAAGTTAGATAAACACAGTCTCAAAATTATCAAAATTAGATAATCACAATTTCACACATTCACATAGGTAATTACAAATCTCACATGGTTTAAGATCAAGGACACACCATTCGCGTGAGACATAGTCAAAGACTTAGATAAACACAATCTCACATATCTAGTCGATAGCTTACATTAACACAATCTCACATTATTGAAATCAAATTAACACGATCTTTCATAAACATGGAACAATTAAACATAATATCTCATATAGTTAAAGATGAGACAAAACATAGTTTCAACAGTCACGTTAGTCAAAGATTAGATAAATACAATCTTACATAGTCAGAGATTACTGTAAACACAATCTCACATTATCCAAATATAGATAACACAATCCTCACATTATATAATACTAGATAGTACACATCCGTGCATTCTATAAATAATAAGACAACAACACATCTCAACATTATCAAATACTAGATAACACAATCTCATATATCAAATACTAGATAAAAACACAATCTCACATTTATCAAATACTAGATAACACAACCTCACATTATATAAAACTAGATAACACAATGCGGTACTTTATTCAATTACTATACAAACACAATCCCACATTATCAAATTAATAGATATACACTAATCTCATTTTATCAAACACTAGTTAAACAGAATCTCACATTTATCAGATAACACAATCTTATATTATTAATACTAGATAAAGCACGGTCTCATAGTTCACACAGTTAAAGATTAGATAACCACAATCTCACGTAGTCAAAGATTGCATAAACATCAATTTCATCCTGACACAAAAAAATAAACATAAACATTATCTTTCATAAACACAGATTAAACAAACACACTAACACATTAACAAAGAATCGATTAAACACTCGTTCACGTATGCAAATATTAGACAACCACATTCTCACATAATCAAAAGTTCGATAAAGACAATTTCACGTAGTCAATATTACTTAAACACAGTCTCACATTATCAAAGTTTGGATAAGCACAATCTTGTATTTTTAAAGATTAAAACATAACGCAATATAACTATTGCTAAACGTGAGAAAACAGATATCTCCACATTGTCGAAAATGAAAATAAATGTGTTTAGTCATTAGTTTAGATAAAACATCACCTCACAATTCCAACATTAAACCACTATTCCACAAATCGCGCATAGCTATCATTTATGACAATTGCAGCATGACTATAACTCAACAAATAAGATAGGAGAAACTCCATCTTACAGATATCACGATATTAAATTAATCTGTGGCTAATATTTAGCGATATCAGTTCTAAGACAAACCAAATAATGTTAATTTTATTCTCAAAATTTCCTAACTCAAATTTCCTGGTCTTTCTCACAAAGAATATATGCACTATTTCACAAACCAATTAATGCAAATTAGCTCACAAATTTAAAATCTAAGCATTATACTTCTGCGAAGCGTACAAACCGACCGACGAAATTCCTTGCGAGGAATACTGGTAATTGTGTAAGGATAAAAAGACGCGAACCGTATTCCACCATGCCTCCGTACACCCGTGCCTAATTTTCCAACACAGTAAGCTTCAGCTTCCTGCTGCCAGACAAGCACCAGACAAAGTGAAACCCGCCAAGGGGGTTAAAAAAAAAAAAAAAAATAAGTTAAAACAGGCTCTGAGAAATCTGGGTCTGAACTAAATTAGACCGCACCTGGGAATGTATAGCCGGTTGTACTTGCGTGAGTGAAAAAAAATAGGGAGCTGAAACCATGCGTAGATCAACAGATTATAGGAACAGTTAGAACAAACAGCCAGTCAGTGTAAACTGTATCTCTGTACCGGTATTTATATTTGGGTGTGTCTTTGGTAAGAATTGAAAAACGTTGTTTTCAACAATTGACATAACACAAAAAATTAAAAAAACTTCCTCTATGATGGAGTATACGGTTTCTTAACCTTTTGTTTTTTGAGTGCTGTGGACCATTTTGATTGTCCGAAGAAGGCTCTGAACCGCTTTGATTGTCCGAAGAAGGCTCTGAACCGCTGTTGATTGTTCCGAAGAAGGCTCTGAACCGCTTTGATTGTCCGAAGAAGGCTCTGAACCGCTTTGAATGTCCGTAAGAAGGGTATGAAACCGCTTTGATTGTCCGAAGAAGGCTCTGAACCGCTTTGATTGTCCGAAGAAGGGTATGAACCGCTTTGATTGTCTTATGAAGGCTACAGATTGATTGTCTTATGAAGGCTATAGACCACTTTGATTGTCTTATGAAGGCTATAGACGCATTGATTGTCTTATGAAGGTGTGGACCGCTTTGATTGTCTTATGAAGGCTATAGACCGCTTTGATTGTATTTTAAAGGCTCTGAACCGCTTTGATTGTATTATAAAGGCTCTGAACTGCTGTGATTGTATTATATAAGTATATGAGGAGAACTGCCGTAAGACGGGGGTAAAACAGTTGAATTGGAAAAAAAACCAAAAAAAACCCACACCCACAAATCGTAATACGTCTTACAAGCAGAAAGGACAAGAAAAAACCTACGTTGCGGCCATAAGGTCTTCGTCATGGACAGATCTTGTTTGTCTGTCCCTGACGAAGGCCTTGTGCCGCAACGTAGGGTTTTTCTTGTCCTTTCTCCTTGTAAGACGTAAAGTTTCACTTTCCACTCTGTAAAGTGTCAGTCTGTAAAGAAGTGTGGTGTGTTGTTGAGATCAGGCATGCTCCAGTCTACCCAGTGGTAAATGGGTAACTCACCCTAGTCCTGAGTTAGGGAAGGCAAAGGCGGCTGTCAACAGTAGTTTCCCTCTAAGGCTCCAGGGGAAGCAGGCCCTAAACTTGGTCACTTCAACCGACGCAGGATGGTGTATGTATGGAGTAGAAGTGTAGAGTGTGATTAACGCGAATGGTGTACTGTTCGTGTGCTGACCAAGATAATCACTCATACACTTGTGTCTACAAGGCACCAATGCAGACTGTTGGGATCTTTGTTTACACAATTTATTCAGACGTACACACTGGGACATACGAGTAAATCATGGTATGTTGACACATCAATTTGCAGGCATACATAGTAGATCCAAAGTCATGACACATTCATAAATAATGGGTAGTACATCAAAAGTTCAATGTCATGATACATTATGGCCGCATCCCCTATCTGACTAAACGCGTCAGTGAAGGCGGATCGGTAAATAACTAAAGTTGCTTGACGTCCATAGTTTGTAGCATATTATGAAACCACGAAAAGGGGGTTTCTATCAAGATTGAGATCTCCTTGTCACTGTCCGAGTAATAAGATACATGCCCCGTTCTTTGGACAGTGATCAAAAAAATATGATGACAGGAATATAACATGGCCGCCTTCCTGAGTTGTCGTTCACTCACTCATAGGAAGGTATATATAAGCCAAAGTTACTTTATAATGTGCATAGGAATAATTTCATAAAGTTTTCCATACAGCTCTACAGTAATCAAGTTAATTCACGTAGACATCACTGCTGTAGGAAAGCCTGTCATCTTCGTCGATACAAAACACGACCCTAGCGATACGAAGCACAATGTTCCATCTAGGTCTAACCGACATGAGATCATCAAAATAGGGTCTGGCAATACATGGAGTCCGAATTATACATTGTACCGTACCTTAGGAGAGTCTCTAACACAAACTCTAGTAGAGACACAATCTCCTATAGAAGAAAACCATTTCATAAATCATTTTTCCTTAAGAATCTACCAGCCCTTTGAAAAATGCGTACCCGCCATTATCACGGTACATCGGAACTCATCACGACTTGTCAAGACAACTCATACTTCCGCCAGAGCGGAATAACAAGAATCTAGTCCCGCCTACCCATCCAAAATATACAATATAGGACTGATTCTACTTGTACTAATAATATGTAATACATATGAATTCAGGCCATAAACATAATAAGCAAATTAATCTATTTTCTGGCCCTAAAAAATAAGTACAAACATAAGAGCAATATCCATGCGCCGGATCAATATCAAGAACGATTACTCCTATAATCAAAAGTGTGAATCAAACATGGATTACCTCGCTTTACCATAGACAGCATTTTCATACACAAATGAATGACTGTCTATATCTTTTCCATATTAAATAGCCATATCGATTTTTGTAATATGTGCGTCAAATTATGCACGCAACAGATTACCACACCCCTCGGGAAAAAAAAATGGTACATTTTTTTTTTTGAAATACATCTAGGAGCAACATACAATAGGCTCACAACGCACCAATAACAATGCGCAGATGATAAGCATAAGTTTTATGACCTTAGAGAAGGTACTTCTCTAAGTATTAATATTTCCAGAGAGGTGTCACCAACGCATACTACAATATTAGCAATGACACAATTTCCACATTAGTTTATACATAAATTTCATCTAAGATATCTTAACATCATGATCATCAAAGACGAAAAACATTGAAAGATCAGCGGTGAATAAATATCAATGAACTGCTAAGTAGTGTTACAATCAATATATGATATATTACATATGTGTACACATTTCAACATAGAAACAACTGTATCAAAGTTGTATAACAGTTATGAATCATGTGGGCATCTAGACAAAATATCTGCCATCACATTTTCTGACCCACGGATAGCTCGCACCGAAAAATGAAATGGCTGTAGAGCAATCGCGTATCGCGTTGATCTCGCACTCTTCAGATTTTTACTCTGAATAGCCGTAAGAGCTTTCTGGTCAGTTTCCACAATGAAATGCGCGCCCAGAAGAAATCTTTGCAGTTTAAGGATTGACCAAACCATAGCCAATAATTCACGGTCTAGGACCGAGTAATTCTTCTCTGCGGCATTTAATTTCCGAGAAATATACATCACAGGATGCAGAGTTCCAGAGTACTCTTGCATTAGTGCTGCTTCCAATCCCGGTGGATGAAGCGTCACTACGAAGAATAAATGTCTTATCCTTAGAAGGCAATACTAGGATAGGTGAAGTAGAAAACATAGTTTTAACCTTATCCAAAGAGGATTGACATTCTTGAGTCCAATGGACTACATTAGGAGACCCTTTCTTTAGCAAGGAAGAAAGAGGTGACATAATGGAGGACAGATTCGGAATGAATCGTCCATAAAATTGTATTAGACCTAAGAGACTTCGCACTTGCTTTTTAGTCTTAGGAATAGAAATGTTAAGTATCTTACTTGTATTATGGTCTTCTGTTTTTAGGAACCCATGACCAACACGGTGTCCTAAGAAAGATATTTCGCTAAAAACCAATACATGCTTTCGATGGTTTCGCTGTCAGGTTATGCTCGCGTAAGATAGACAATAGTTCATTTATCCCATTATAGTGATCATTCCAAGTATCACTGAAAAGACAGATGTCATCAAGATACGCAATGACATCTGAGCGATGAGATAGGATTCGACGCATCATGCGTACGAATGTTGCAGGGGCGTTCATAAGACCGAAAGGCATGAAATTCCATTGGAATAGACCCCTAGGCGTCGAAAAAGCAGTAAACGGTTTGGCGTGTTCGGATAATGGAACTTGCCAATATCCCTTAGACAAATCGAGTTTAGTAAAGAAATGAGAATTCGATAGTCTCGTAAGTAGCTCTTCTAGTAAAGGCATAGGTTCAGCATCAAATTTAGTCACTTGATTCAATTTGCGATAATCCACGCAAAGACGTATGTTATTGTCTTTTTTTCGTACAATAACCATCGGCGAAGAATATGCTGATGTGGATGGTTCAATAATTTTTAACTCTATCATCTCATCCAACTCTTTCTCTACCTGTGCTTGAAAATGTATCGGGATAGGATACGGTCTGACTCTTATAGGACTATGGTCAGTAAGAATAATGTCATGTTGAATGACATCAGTTTGACCAGGAATGTCAGTAAGGACATCCTGAAATTGTTCTAACATAGTAGAAACTTGTTTCTGCTCTCCTGGAGATAATTCTGGAGAAATTGCAACATCTTTCCATGATTCATTAGAGTGAAGAGGAATCATTGGAAAAGGTAAATTTACATCCGAGAAACTCGTTTCCTCATCCTGTATTACTGACAGAGATGAGTACTGTCCATGTTGGACTGGAAAATCGTCCGTTGCCTGGAAAACAGGTTGTAAATAATCAGGACGTTCATGGAATTCCGTGAGCATGTTGATGTGGAAGGTTTTACGCTTCCCGTCAATATCGACGATATAGTCAACATCGGAAACTTTTGATATTATATCGTACGGACCTTTCCAAGAAATAAGAAGTCTATTTTCCCTACAAGGTAGCAAGACAAATGCTTTGTCACCCGGACAAAGTTGTCGCAAGCATCTCTTTTTATTGGCAAATTCCCTTGCCTTCTGTTTCGCAAATTCAGAAGAAGCAGTTGCCAATTTGCATGCTTCAATAATCTTGTGTCTAAGTGCGATGACATATTCATAAGAGGATTTTGTGTCATCGACAATATTATCAGCAGTTATAAGATCATGAAGTAAGGACATAGGACCTCGCGGTTTCGCGCCAAAGACAAGTTCAAAGGGAGAAAATCCTGTATGTTCGTTGGCGACCTCTCTATATGCAAAGAGAGCCGCGGGTAAAACCCTATCCCAATCCTGAGGATGATCTTCTGTTATCTTACCTAGTAGGTTTTTCAGAGTTCTATTCAAACGTTCCACCATCCCATTGGACATAGGATGATAAATACTACTCAGCGATCTCTCTATCTTAAGAGTCGACATTACTTGAGACATGGTATCCGATATGAGTTGGGTACCATGGTCGGATAATATTTCTGCTGGAAACCCCAGACGAGAAAATATTAACCAAAGAGCATCTGCGACATCAGCAGTAGTTATGCTCTTTAGAGGAACAGCCTCCGGCCAACGTGTGCACATATCAACACACGTCAAAATAAATTGGTGTCCTCTAGCAGACTTTATCTTAAATGGACCAATGATGTCTATCGCCATTTTTTGAAATGGTCGAATGGGAATGTCTGCAGCCTGAATAGGTGCATCATGGCGTGGACCTCTGGATTTAATCTCTTGACATACTTTACAAGATCGACAATAGATTCGTATGTCCTTATTCACAGCAGGCCAAAAGAAAGATTGAAGAACTCTAGCTTTAGTACGGGAAAAACCCATATGTCCAGCACACTGCGAATCATGAGCGTGCTGTAAGATTTTAACTCTCATATTTTTAGGCACAAGGATTTGAGAATGAATGGACTTAGCGGAGTCTTGTACCATACGTACAAGTACGCCATTCCTCATCGTAATCCAAGATTTACGATTTGTATCCTTATTCGGATCACCTTTTGTTGCCAGAGTAAAGAATTTCTTTAGAGTAGGATCATCTTCCTGCTGTTTTATAAAGGAATCATGGGAAATCTCCAAGGAATCATCTTGGATCTGCGCATCATTATCTTCAGAATGTGAAGATTGCGGCATATTAAGAGCTTGAGCCCTAGTGATTACTGCATTAGCAGATTGCATATTAACATTTTCCCAATTAGAAATTTGTTGTGGAGTGCATTCTTTCACTCCATGAATGCGACCGATGATAAGATCAGCGATCGGATTCGGCAAGAGACATGCTTGCACCTCTCCTGTAAAGAAAGGCGTAGCAATATTGATAATGGCAGTGGAGTACTTCTCCAATGTGCCACCAAATGTTACACATTTGACTATATTGCCTGTAGCTCGAGACGGATTTACGAGTGATTGCCTCACTCCGATGGTAGTGCACCCCGAATCGAAAAGAATTGATACCGGAGTACCATCTATTAGGCCCCTATTAAAGACAAGAGCACCCCTTCCATTATGCGCGATTGACGCATGGAGCGCGGGAAGCGGGTGACCGCAGCTTAAAGTAGAAACTGTGGTTGGATCGAATAATGTTTTGCATTGCGAACACTGAGATGCTCTAGCAAAATCGAAAGCGGAATTTGCTACACTGTTGGAGTCTTTTTTATCATTATTCTGATTATCGGTGTCGTGGAACTCCTGTTGTGCAGAGTTAGCCTGGTAATACGATTTACCATGTCTTTTGTGTTGTGATCTACCTCGGTTATAATTGTCTCTATAATTATCATTTCCCTTGTTATAACCCCTATTTGGTTTTGAATCATAACATTCATGATCATAATCATCACGCTCATTATATTGAGTATCCCTGTAATATTGTTTCTTTTGTCTCCATGAAGCACTTGGGTAGTTCCTATAGCTACTCCCTTTCCGAGAATTTCTAAAATTATGGGTACCCCTCGCGTGTCGAGAACTATAAGCCCGATTCCAGTTCTTCAAAGAAGAACTCTGATTTGAGTGGTTATCTTGGTTTTGATACTTATTCCAATTAACCTTTTTATCAAATTTATTTTTAGATCCTTGGAATTTGTGTGAGTAATTCTGATTATATTCTGTTGCCGAAGCAACTGGCATACACTCTTTAATGTTAGAGTTACTAAGAATCATGTCAGGGTGTGCCGTGGCATACTGGTCACAATATTCTTCCATTTGCTTTAATGTACTAGGTTTACGCTCATGCAAGAACTCTAGGAATGATTTATTTACCGAAGACATGACCTTGTCTCTTAGCAATAAATCCGTAAGACCATCAAATGTTTTCTCTGTTTTGGATAATTTAATCCATCGTGAAAGTGTAATTCGTGCTTTTGAGATGAATTCTGAGAATTCTACACCTACCTCAGGTCTCATTGTTTTAAACAAAAGACGATAACCTTCCTCAGACAGCTGATATCTCTTTATCAAAGCTGCCCTAACAGCATCATAATTATCCTTGTCGGCCTCTTCAACAAAATATAACTTACTCAGAGAGTCCCCTTTTAGATTTTCAGACAACTGATTCACATACTGTGATTTGTCAACATTATGAGCTCGACAAGCACGTTCAAATCTATCAAGCCAAAATGCTATATCATCACTGGCAGAGTTGAACGCTGGTACCTTGACCTTGTACACAAAGGGTTTACCATTACCACTAGATGCCTGATTAACATTACTCATACTTGTCAATTTTAATTTCTCTAACTCAACTCAAATTCATGTTCTCTTATTGCTTTTCTCTCTTCAGCTTCTCTATCTAATCTTTTCTGTTCTGCAGCAGCTTCTAATTTCTTCTGTTCTGCAGCAACTTCTAATTTCTTCTGTTCAGCTGCAGCAGCAGCATCTAATTTCTT
The DNA here is from genome assembly GCA_024509875.1 of Oreohelix idahoensis. Classification (NCBI taxonomy): domain Eukaryota; kingdom Metazoa; phylum Mollusca; class Gastropoda; order Stylommatophora; family Oreohelicidae; genus Oreohelix; species Oreohelix idahoensis. The sequence continues at coordinate 36,778 of JAMPIV010014518.1, read as the reverse complement.
CTGTTCTGCATCAAATCTCCTTTCCTCCACTTGCATCTGCAATTTCTTTAGTTCAGCAGCAGTATCAGCTTCTTTTTCTAATCTTTTTTCTTCAGCTAGAGCTTTTCTCTCTTCAGCAGCAGCAGCAGCAGCAGCTTTTCTCTCTTCAGCAGCAGCAGCAGCTTCTAATTTTTTTTTCTTCTATTTGAAGTTTTCTCTCCTCAGCCGCAGCTTTTTTTTCCTCAGCAGCAGCTTTTTTTCTCTTCAGCAGCTAATGCTTTGTCATATTGAGCAACAGCCCATTCTTCTAAGTCTTTCCCAGTCTTATCAAGAGATTTTCCTTGTGCAATAAAGTAATCTAATGTAGACATTTTGTCTTCTTAAATCAGAAACCTGAAAAAGTAAATAAATTACCTTATTTCACTTTAATGGGAGACAAGTCTATACCATAGACTTAGTCTTAGTGAAAAACTTGTATGGTTTATAATAACCAATGATAACTTGAGTACCTGTGGACAACAATAACTGTATCTCAAATACTGTGGGAGACAAGCCTTACAAAGGTCTTGTATACCTTAATATAATCAATGATCACTTGAGTACCTGTGGAAAATAATCATAAAGTACTGATCTGTACTATACTATAAGTGTATACTACTATACCTCCTATGTCATATGTCAACTAAAGACATTACAAAGGACAAACAAGAAAAGACAATATGAATACATTTGCAGAGATCAAATCAAATTAAAATAGGAGAAATGAAAAAAATGATCACAGAATCTGTGATGATAACTGCAATAAGATAACAAGACAAATAACGCCACAGTGTATAAACATAAGGGTGTAAAAAAACTGAAATGAAAGGAAAGATGAGACCTACAATTATACAAACAAATCAAACAAAAATAAAGAACAGGAAAAATGTTACAAATACAAATATGAACATAGTCGTCACAACTAACCAAATATTTGCAAACTATGTTGCATGCTAATTTCAATTAAGAAATTGCTCCCTATAGAATGCCAGAACAAGACCAATATCACTCGGTATTTCCTGTTCTAGTCACCTCCCATCCAGGCCCGCAACATATAAACACCTACACATATAAACAAATAACATGTAAACATAAATAGCATATAGCATACAATATAATTTATATCATGAATGGAATGTGTTGCAGGTATAGTGTTGCAAAGCAGGCACAGTTTATTTTAATACTAATAACTTGCCACTTTATTCAGTAACAGATTTAATTTTAAACTATTACACAGTTCAATTTTTTTTTTCGTTGAGCATATGAAGATCCAACGATGAAATATGCACTTTATGTTCAACAACACTGTGATTCTTCTGTACGTTGAGAAATGTCAACAATACTGCTCCAGATATTTTCTACACTTGATACAACTGTCCTGTGTAATACCGTCTGTACAGCGAAAAACTGTCAACAAGCGCTGACCTAGATACAGCATCCTATCGGTAATACAAGTCAAGCTGACATTGACTGTATAACTGTCCTACTGGTGTTGATGTGGTCAAACAACAGTTCTTTCAACTGTAAACTGTGATTCTCAACACAAGACTGCGTAGGCTGGACCCAGGAATCTGGCTCACCACTGTAAAGTTTCACTTTCCACTCTGTAAAGTGTCAGTCTGTAAAGAAGTGTGGTGTGTTGTTGAGATCAGGCATGCTCCAGTCTACCCAGTGGTAAATGGGTAACTCACCCTAGTCCTGAGTTAGGGAAGGCAAAGGCGGCTGTCAACAGTAGTTTCCCTCTAAGGCTCCAGGGGAAGCAGGCCCTAAACTTGGTCACTTCAACCGAAGCAGGATGGTGTATGTATGGAGTAGAAGTGTAGAGTGTGATTAACGCGAATGGTGTACTGTTCGTGTGCTGACCAAGATAATCACTCATACACTTGTGTCTACAAGGCACCAATGCAGACTGTTGGGATCTTTGTTTACACAATTTATTCAGACGTACACACTGGGACATACGAGTAAATCATGGTATGTTGACACATCAATTTGCAGGCATACATATTAGATCCAAAGTCATGACACATTCATAAATAATGGGTAGTACATCAAAAGTTCAATGTCATGATACATTATGGCCGCATCCCCTATCTGACTAAACGCGTCAGTGAAGGCGGATCGGTAAATAACTAAAGTTGCTTGACGTCCATAGTTTGTAGCATATTATGAAACCACGAAAAGGGGGTTTCTATCAAGATTGAGATCTCCTTGTCACTGTCCGAGTAATAAGATACATGCCCCGTTCTTTGGACAGTGATCAAAAAATATGATGACAGGAATATAACATGGCCGCCTTCCTGAGTTGTCGTTCACTCACTCATAGGAAGGTATATATAAGCCAAAGTTACTTTATAATGTGCATAGGAATAATTTTCATAAAGTTTTCCATACAGCTCTACAGTAATCAAGTTAATTCACGTAGACATCACTGCTGTAGGAAAGCCTGTCATCTTCGTCGATACAAAACACGACCCTAGCGATACGAAGCACAATGTTCCATCTAGGTCTAACCGACATGAGATCATCAAAATAGGGTCTGGCCATACATGGAGTCCGAATTATACATTGTACCGTACCTTAGGAGAGTCTCTAACACAAACTCTAGTAGAGACACAATCTCCTATAGAAGAAAACCATTTCATAAATCATTTTTCCTTAAGAATCTACCAGCCCTTTGAAAATGCGTACCCGCCATTATCACGGTACATCGGAACTCATCACGACTTGTCAAGACAACTCATACTTCCGCCAGAGCGGAATAACAAGAATCTAGTCCCGCCTACCCATCCAAAATATACAATATAGGACTGATTCTACTTGTACTAATAATATGTAATACATATGAATTCAGGCCATAAACATAATAAGCAAATTAATCTATTTTCTGGCCCTAAAAAATAAGTACAAACATAAGAGCAATATCCATGCGCCGGATCAATATCAAGAACGATTACTCCTATAATCAAAAGTGTGAATCAAACATGGATTACCTCGCTTTACCATAGACAGCATTTTCATACACAAATGAATGACTGTCTATATCTTTTCCATATTAAATAGCCATATCGATTTTTGTAATATGTGCGTCAAAATATGCACGCAACAAAGACGTATTACTATTTGTGTGTGTGTGTGTGTGTGTGTGTGTGTGTGTTTGTTTTTTTTTCCCATTCAACTGATTGTATTATAAGGGCTCTGAACCGCTTTGATTATCTGATGACGGCTATGGGCCGCTTTGATTGTCTGATGAAGGCTATGGACTCCATTTTGGGAGGAAAATGTGCATAAAAGTTTATATTTTACAAAACTTTACATTTTTAATTTTAGGTTATGTGGAATCCCCTCACGGTCCCCCCCGGAGATATGTGGACCAAATGTTAAGATAAGTGCTTTAATTGACTACTGCTTCTTAACTAGTGCCCCCCCCCCCCCCTCAATCCCCGCCCGGGAAAGAGGGGACGCGACCAGACTTATGGGGATACAAGACATGCGAGATATTTTAGAAGGCGAGTCATCAAATACGACATATAATACACACAACTCAAATGTGTTTATTTGTAGACAATAGAACTTTGAAAATATGATATCAATACCGAGCCCAAGTTACATTTTAAATTAACATTTTCTCAAACATAATTAAAAACAAGCATCGACAGCTCATTAATCTAGGAAACTCATTGTTACTATCAAATATAAATTGCTAGATTTTCACGTTTATAACAAAACGTAAAACATATACAAAAATTCCAATTCTGTCATTCTTCAAAATGAAAAAAGTAAATGAGAACGGAGCCGCGGTAACACAGTGGTTAGCGCACTGGCTTCACATCTCGGCGGTCCTGGTTCGAACCCCAGTTGAGGTGGGGTTTTTTAGACCGCAAACGGCTCCGGGGTCGACTCAGCCTCATGAATTGGGTACCAGAGCAACTCTGGGAAGGTTAAGGCGGCCTGCGTGATGCTGACCACATTACCCCTAGTTTGCTGTATGGTCAAGAAAATATGGGCCTAATACCATATTCCTAATATGCCTCTGTCGCAAAGAGATTTATGATCAATAAATTTTCTATATTCTTTTCTTTTCTACCCGTGTCCTCTACTTTATTATCGCTCTTTTATCCTTTTCCTGTTTTTCGCATTCGTTCGTTTGCGACTAAATATATTTTCCCATTCTGACTTTGCCGTTTCTTTTCTCATACTAGTAACGCATTTTTTTGCGTAATATGTCAGTACCTGCACGAGACGATATAGTGTGAGAATACATTCCGTCAGACATAGAGAGCAGACATTTGTCTACATTTTCAGCTGTCACGAGAGTTTTCTTCGGCTAAGTTCTCGACGTGAGGTGTGAACGACGCCCTCATGCATAGCTCAGAAATGAGACATGTCGTGTGAGGTGTGAAGACGCGTGTTGGCAGTTATGGCCAGCGTCTAAGTTAAGTGTTAAAAGAGAGAGAGAGAGGGGGGGGGGGGAATGGAGAGACCGGCGCTATTTCGGGTTTTCGTAATAGCGTGGGATCCTTTGTCCGTTTTCATATAACTACACGAGTAGCTTAGACTATTCTTTCATTCTCCTAGTTGCAGTAGACGTGATCGCTTCGTTCTAGATACTTATATTTATAAGTGAAACTCTTAGTTTCGTTGTGATACCCGTAGTTCTGTTTGAAGTGAAACTGGGGTAGCCCAACTTTGCCAGTATTTAAGTACGGAGAAATATCTGTGAAGAACTGAAACAATTTTTTCTTAAAGACTTGGGTGTATAAAGTAAAACCTGTCTGGCATTGCGTTGGCATCCAGAACGACAGAGTACCCATTTCATGAACTTAAATGAAGTAACGGGCCTATCGCGCCAGATTTTATTCTTCCTGAGAAAAACTCTAGTAATTTTCAGCCCGTGTGGCAAGTAAAATATTATAATCAATAACTTTTCCGACACTGTTGACAAATTGTGGTGTGACCAAGAATTTTACCTTTGATCGAAGTTACAAACCCTGACATTTTTCTAAGTAGTGGAAACCTCGTGATTCTGACACTGTGAGCCCGCTTAAAAGTAATTCTTACCTCGTGATTCAAGTGACACTAACCTTAGTCTGAAAAATATTCGCATGAAGAGGACGCTCCCCGGAACCATTGGATGAACCCAAAAATCTGCAGAGCTGGGATCCGCTTCATTAAAAGAAAGACAGATTAAAGTGTGTGGGTGTCCTGAAGTTTGCGCCAGTCGGCGAATGACAGCACTATTGTAGGTAGGAATGTATGTCAGGGCCCTGATGAATGAACAGAGAGAAAGCAGGAACGAGTGACTCTTTTATGGTATACCAAATTTCACCCACTTTGTATTTCTTTATGCAAGGTTTTTTTTTTTGTTGCTAACAATATTTCCCTTAGGATAGATTAGAGTATCAAAATCTGTTCACACCTTTAAAGGGAAATCATTAGACTACAGCCGATGTATCCGTGACTCTTTGGGGGCTATCACTTTTCTTCTAACAGGACTGTGGGCTATACATCGAGGGTAAGGATCATACCAATGGGTCTATCATTCTTGTAGCAAATTCATGGAATTTATGACTATTTGTATATGCTTGATGTGATTTTTATGTGTTGTGATGGAATTTTCTTCTGATAATTAAATTCAATTAAACTTAATCAGTGTGTTTTTCAGCTCGTTCCAAATTATCTATATTTTCATTGTCATAGTTTCACGTCTGTGCGTCTATTGTAGTCACTTGTGTGTGTGTGTATGTGAGGTATATATTAAATAATATATATATTATACTAGACGGTCTGACAAATCTTAATCTGTTGTAGATGATAGGCTGACTGAGAGAAATCATCTCGAGGGTCAGAGACCGACTCTAATATATTTCCTCCATCTCACTCGTGAAATCTATTTCTACTTATATCTTACTGAGATATCACCTGTTTCTATTGCTATTCAGAAGGGACCAAACTTAAGTCTTAATTCACCTATCACAAATCTACGACAGCCTCAGTGTTCGAAACTTCACTTATACGAGGAACAACTTTATGAGATGGGCTGACTAGGTTCCTTCCTCGCTGCTTTTGCCTTCTCTAATTCAAGAGAGTAGTAAGGAACCCTATTTTACAGCTAGGTACACTGGAGCTTGACGCTACGACGATCCTGGAACCTGGTAACTTTGTCATGACAGGCGCGCAGCACGCACTTTAACCACTCAGCCAAAAGGACGCTCAGTTATAAATACAGGCATACCTCGTTTTATATTGCACTTCGCTTTATTGCGCTTCGCAGATATTGCTCTTTTTTCAAATTATTCACAGAGAGTCTGAACTTGTCTTTGGCTGATGCAGGTCGACTTGCCCAGAATCGTGATGCGTTCAGAGCAGCTGTAATGGAGACAACGTTCTGGAAAGAATACGTCACATGATGATGATGATTTATTAGAACGTGCCTTCTTCTTCCGATAGATTTTGGCTCTCCACCAGCAGAAAGATTACGATTCGCTGAAGGCTGAGATGATGAAGATTAGCATTTTTGTTTAGCAATAAAGTATTTAATTTTACAGTACATTGTTCTTTTTAGACCTAACGCTATTGCGCACTTAATAGACATAGTGTAAACATGATTTTAGGCTTTTATATGCACTGAGAAGCCACACATAAATGGGTCTGACCTGCTTTATTGCGATATTCGCTTTATTGCGGTGGCCTGGAACCGAACCCGCAATATCTCCTGTATCATCATCATCATCACCCAAGGAGAAGTCTTCAACAAACTTATGGAAAAGTCTTCCTGTCCCGTGCTATCTGCTCAAGGTCTTCTTAATACCCTTCATGTTTGTCTCCAGTTCTCTTTTCCGTGTGTTCCTTGGTCGCCCTCTACCTTTTGTTATGATTATATAGTACTTATAATTATATCAATATATATAAAATCCCAGCTTTTTCTGTCACTAACGCTAAGGGATGCAACTTTGGTTGAAAGTTAGACATTAATTGTATTGTTTCCCTTATATGTACTCTCCCGAAAATAGTGACACTCGACAAAGAAAAGTGCGCAAATGACGGTGTGCACAAAAATATTTATAGAATGTGGGATCCCGTATACACACATTGGGATCCTCGCTGCTGCTACGTAGTTCGTGCACTGTGGTGATGCACAGTGGGTTTTTAAAAAATACTTTTGAATACGTAAAATAGCCGTTAGGTATTGGTGCTTTTGAATTTAATTCCCGTCTTATGACAGGCTTTTACACTAGTGCTAACAATAAAAAAAGGGATTAAGTTAAACGCCCATTGAGGCATGTTGGGAATATGGTGCTAGGCCCATATTTTCTTAACCATTGGCACACTAGGGGTGATGTGGTCAGCGTCACGCGGCCGCCTTTAACATTCCCAGAGTGCTCTGGTCCAAATTCACGAGGCTGGGTCAACCCCGGAGCCGTATGAGGTCTAAAAATCTCACCTCAACTGGGAATCGAACCACGGACCACGGAGCTAGGAAGACAATGCATTAACCACTGAGCTACCACTTATAATACTAACCTTCTTCAAAAAGTTTCAGATGTCGGTTATATTCAAAAGAGTTATTTTTCACTAAGCCTAAAGCTGAACGTAAAAAAAACTCTGGAAGTTACTCATAAAATGTCTCCTAATTCACGTGCATCTAACGACCAGTTTTCAATTCTTCCGGGCTCAATACATGCAGTAAATATATAAAAAAATAGATCTGGGATCTTTAACGTGTAATTAGTCGATTAATCAGGTTTTAAAATGTAATCAATTAATTGATAATACAAATTTTAATCGATTATTCCATTTTTAGCAATGTTTATATTTTTTGCTTAAATCCGAAAGCGTTTGCTCTGTTACAGGTTTGTGATATGGAATTTGGCAAGTATGGTCAATAGTAATAAATTGTTTGGTTGTAACTTGTCAGTATTTTCATTATATTTTCAGAACGATGTTGCCTTATGACAAGTAAAATAAATAAAGTCCTTAGTCATTTTACACACACAAAAAAACTTATTTAATATTGCTAATAATTTATCAAATTTTTCAAAACTGATCGATTAATCTTTAATTAAAGAAATTCGATTAAGATTTTTTTTATCAATCTCAGCCCTAAAATAAAATTCTTCTTATTCTTCTTAAAATTCTTATGAGATATTTTTACCTCATTTTTCTCATCACTGGAATATGTTGCGAGCAACGGAATAAGGGGGAGGAGAGAGCGAGGCTTTTTTTTTTTTTGGTTCGGTTTGTGTCCTCTTCTGGCAAGGCGCGTTCTTTTCAACCTATTTGGTTATATCAGAGCGCATTTACCATCCACAAAAAAGTCAACTCCGTTGACTGGCTAACCCGATCAGCGTTGATAGATACTATGTCCTGAAAAGGACTAACATTATCTATCTGCTAGCATACAGCCCTAAAAAGAATTCGTCAGCTGCGCCAACGCCCGAGCTGGTCTCGTAAGTATTAGGATTGGCGAGCCTTCTTAAAATGCTGGAATATATATATATATATATATATATATATATATATATATATATATATATATATATATATATATATATATATATATATATATATATATATATATATATATATATATATATATATATATATATATATATATATATATATATATATATATATATATATATATATATATATATATATATATATATATATATATATATATATATATATATATATATATATATATCTGTCAGAACCAAACTAAATGCTTTGGATTTATAACAATATTACTAGTACTGATAATAACAACAGGCTCGCTCCTCTAGGAGACGACCACAACAATAATGGCTGACACAAGGAATCAACACCTTGTACAAGTATTTCCCTTTAATAAGTAAACGCACACAGTATAGCCACACACGGCTAACAAATATATGAAATACATTTATCACTGCCAGAGAAAACTTGCCTCAATCAATTTATCTACTAGCCTCATACAACACAATATGACGGCCCTGTACAAGCAATGTACTGAATACCGCTCACCATGGCGACCACCAGCTATGACAATGAAAACGTCCAAAACATAGAATACTTATAATCTGCGGTACATAGGAAAAGCCACCAGATCATACACAAAATCTAGAATTACACAATATGATCCACTTAATTCGCAATAAGGCAAAACTTAGAATACACCTCTCATGGCACAATCTTCTCAGCAAGAATACTGGCACGGGAAAAACTATGTACGTCCTCACTCGGACGCGGCTAAACGAAGAATGCTTTATTGGCGCCTAATAATTCCCGCTTCCCCAATCACCTGACTTGCGGGTAGTTATCGAATGTTGCCAAAACTCAGCGACTCCAGTCTGATTTTTCGTCACCGCGAAATAGCGCCGTGATATCCAACCCCCCCCCCCCCCCCCCCACCCCAAGAAAGAAAACGTAGTTTTCTCCCACCGGAGGAGATTCGCATGACCCCCTTCGGAGTCTGAACGAACATATGCCATCATAGCATCTACTCATCTGACTAGAGAGTGCCATAGTTCTCCACCACCATTGTCGTTCATGCCTTTTCCACCTATCACAAAACACGAGTATGACGTATGTTATCCAGGGTTCTGGAAGTCGTGAAAAATGACAACGACTGTCCTCCCCTGGTCTGTCTAAACACCATGCCTAGTACATTCATATATACTCTTATATTAAGCACCCACACCAGTAAATCATCTCATAGAATAAACAGTCATTTGTAACATGGTCCATATATACATTACATTCAACTCTATAGAACATTGCCTTTATGGCACCATGAAACATCAATTAGCAAGCACAACATCGTCAAGCCTATCATGATCTTTAAAAATTATAAAACATCTCTACTGTGGTTGCAATTCATTGCTACCCACCTACACATGTAAATACTTCCCAACGGACACTTCTGACCTAACTCCAACCTCATAACCTGGACAGCGCATCCGCTACCACATTATATACTCCCTGAATTGGCAAAAAAGTAAAGTTAAACTGCTGTAGCAATAATGCCAAGCGTGTCAAATTAGCACTGGTGGATTTAGCTGACTGCAAGAATAGCAATATTTTGTGATCTGTTTTGAGGAAAAAATGCGCTCCCAACAGGTATCATGCCAGCTTCGAAACCACCCACACAATAGCAAGGCACTCCCTCTCAATAGTAGAGTACCTATTTTCTGCAGGCAACAACTTCCGACTAACGTACAACACTGGATGGAGTGACCCACCATGGTCTTACATGAGACAGGCACCAATGCCTACTGATGAAGCATCGGTGTGTAAGATCAGTGGTCTGCCTAGATCTGGTAGTCTCAGGATAGATTTCTCGGAAAACACTTTTTTCACCCTACCTAGTGCTTCTTCACATTCCGGTGACCATTTTACTTTGTTGGGCTGACCCTTTTTGGTGAGTGCAGCAAGCGGCTCAGGCATTGTCGAAAAATCTGGGATGAACTTATTATAAAAATTAATCAGTCCAAGCAAACTCTTCACCTGCCTCTTCGTCCTCGGCACCTGCAACTGTAAAATTGTAGACACCGTACCATCTTCTGGTTTAATTATGTTATGGCCAACAATATGGCCCAGGAAGCCTAGCTCTGCATAACCGATGGACACTTTGCTCGGGCGAGCAGTGAGACCATGTGTCTTCAGACACCTCAACACGGCAAACAGCCCGTCCACATGCTGCTCCCATGTATTGTCAAGCATGCAGATATCATCGATGTACGTAATGACATCGTCTCTGTGTCCAAGTAACTTCCTCATCATGCTCACGAAAGTGGCGGGTGCATTGACTAACCCGAAACACATAGAGTTAAATTGAAACAGACCTCTTGGTGTTGCAAACGCCGTGAGGGGTTTTGCAGCCTCAGATAATGGCACCTGCCAGTTTCCACTTGATAGGTCTAACTTACTAAAAAAAATCTAACATGTGAGAGCTTGGTCAGAAGCTCCTCCTGGTTGGACATGGGCTCTGCGTCAACTACCGCGATATTATTGAGCTAACGAAAATCTATACAAACGCGAAGAGAACCGTTCTTTTTCTTAACCAAAACCAAGGGGAAGGAGTATGCGGACTCGGAGGGAGCGATGATGTCCAGCCGAACCATATCGTCAATTTCTTTCTCGATCGCCGCCTTATAGTGTAGCAGCAACGGATATGGTTTTACTCTGATCGGCTGGTTGTCGATCAGAGTTATATCGTGAATTATTAAGTCCGTCCTACAGGGCAAATCAGTCAGTACATCACTGAAGTCCATTAGGACTGCCTCTACTCTAATATTGTAATCCACATCGGTTATCTTCTTGAGAACAAAAAATGGACCTTGCCAGGAGAAGCTCAATCTGTCTTCCTTCGTGGGTAGAAGCAACCATGCTTCATCTCCTGGCCGAAGTGACACTAACCTAGTACCATGGTTCGCGTACCGGCGGTACTGAATATGCGCCTGGATCAAGTGCTCCCGCACTATCGCGCACAACTTAATAATCCTCTCTCGCAAATGCACGACGTAATCATACGCCGACACCGTAGATTCGTCTGTGATCTTTTCTACCAGCCAGTCCTTTAGAACGTGCATCGGACCTCTGGAGTTTGCCCCGTACAGCCGATCGAACGGCGAGAAACCCGTACTCTGGTGCGGGGCTTCCCTGTACGCGAACAGTACTGCCGGAAGATATCTATCCCAATCCTGCGGGAATTCGGCAGTCACTTTCGCCAACATGTGCTTCACTGCGCCGTTCAGGCGTTCGCAAACCCCGTTCGCCTGCGGGGGGTAGGGAGAGGTAAATGTCTGAGAGATCTCCAACAACTTCGTGACCTCCGACATCTCCCTTGAAATAAACTAAGTTCCCCTATTAGATAGCACACATTCTGAAAATCCAAATCGGCTGTATAACAGCTGTAGTGCTTCGGTCACTGCATATGAGGTAATCGAACGCATGGGCACCGCCTCCGGCCACCTCGTACACATGTCTATCATCGTGAGGACGAAACGGAATCCTCTATCAGACGCGACCGGCAACGGGCCTATTATATCTACCGCGACCTTCTGGAATGGGCGAAGGGACAATTTCACTGACTGAACCGGCGACCTAAGCGATCGGCCCCTGTGAGCCATCTGTTGGCACACAGTACACGATCTGCAATACGCCTTGATGTCCGTATTGCATGTTGGCCAATAAAATTGGGAGAGAACCCTATATTGAGTCCTCGCGACGTCCATATGACCAGCGAAGGGGGAGTCATGAGCTTGCTCTAAAAACTTTGCTCTCCATGGCTTGGTACCACTACCTGCCGCAAGAGCTGCTGTTGTCTCTCAAAGCACCGTATCAAGATCTGGTTCTTAAATTCGAACCAATAACGGGAGGTTTTGGTATGCTTCGCCTCCCCCCTCTTCGCAAGCTCAAGCAGTCTCAGTAACGTACTGTCCGCTCTCTGCCCCTCCGCGAAGTCCCCAACCGACACGTCTTGCACGCTAAGGACTTCATCTACTATAGATGGCACGTTAGTGCTTTCCGAAGTCTCCTGTTCCTTCTCCACCCTTGCTTGTGCTCTGGTAAGCACCACATTAGCTACTAGCTGACTACTATTTTGCCACTCGTGGATTTCCGACCGTGCGCAATCCCGCACCCCTTGTACGTTACCGACAGTCAAGTCCGCCACTGGTTCATTGAGAACACACGCACACACCCTCCCTGATAGGAAAGGGGTGTCAATATCCACAATGGCTATGGGGTAATATTCCACATTACCCCCAAATGTGATGCACCTCACTGTCTTCCCCGTCAAACATGACTCCTCGATGCACGAGCGGCGTACCCCTATTGTAGTACACCCCGTGTCCCTCAGCACGGATACTTGCTTCAGCTACACAAACCCTGCATAGAGGTCGAGTTTCTCTCACTCGTCTAGAGAAGACAGACAGGGTAGAGTATGGCCGCATATTAACAACGGTTTCCCATCAGGTACAAATAGTTGTCTGCAGCCCTCGCACTCCTCGTTATTGACAGTTTCCAAAACGCACACAGCATTGGCCTTCTCTGCCTTACTGCTGCACGTCCTGGCTATATGGCCTCTGCCTCCGCACTCGTTGCAGACGATGTCCTTCTTTTTTTTCTTAGGACTGTGCTTCGGTGAGAAGAGCCCATCGGAGTCCGATCCTTGACCGTCTGAGGATCCGCCCCTGTGTTTGGGTCCTTTCCATTTATAAAAACCTTTAACTTTGTCGTAAGAGCCCTGAAAGCGCACCTGTTTCCGTCCTTTGAATCCTTCTCCGTCGCTGTCGCTTCCAAACTGACGGTTATCCCACCTGGACTGGAAGCTCCGCTGTGGTCTGATGTTGTTATAACTGCCCCTACCTGACTGATATGGGCGGGGTGACCTTGCGAACCTCTGTCTCGGTGACCTTTCATCGCCCCCCCCCCCCCCCCCGATGTTGCCACGGTTGGCGCTGCACCTTGCCCTCGCCTGTAACTAAGGCGTCTGACAGACCCGACCTCTCTATGGGTTTGCCCGGATGGGCCAGGACTTAATGGTGCCCCAATTGGGCCATGGACTCAATGTCTTTTGGCTGGCGCTCCTGGAAAAACGCCACCAACTCAGTTGAGCACGACGACAAAACTTTGTCCCGTAGCACCAAGTCTAACAAGCCATCATAATCCTTATTTATCCCCTCCATCTCGATCCATCTGTTAAGCAGAAGTTTGATCTTCGAGATAAAGTCCTCAAAGTCTTGGTCTGTACTTGGCATCGCGTTTCTAAAACGCGTCCGGTACCCGTCAGCCGACAGACGGAACTTCCGGAGCAACCTTTCCTTTACTTTGTCGTAATCGGCCCTTTCTTCTAGCGGGAGGCTATAGAAAGTCTCTATCGCAGGCCCCACTAGCAATGTAGATAACAGAGATGGCCACTGATCTATATCAGCCTTCCAGGCCACGCATTCGGATCCTACACCACCTCGCTTATTTGAACAGATACCTCACTTTCTACAAGGTCTGCAGTAATGATATATAAATAGTAATATCACGTCTCAAATTTACAAATATATATGCCTGTAAGTATAAACCACCTCACCTCTCACTGTATACACATAATCCACTACCTCTTATTGTATAACTATACTCTTACTTTGCCACTTGGCTACTGTCTCCTTACTCTGTAGATTTGGTCCTTCCGACCCCTTAGTCTCCGTGATACACTAAAACAAAACCCTTACAATAGTCGACAGTTGTATTACATCAGCTGATAATACTTCTTGGTGCTATGACACCACTGTACCGAATTTGACAATAAATCAGCTTTTACACCATAGTCTGTTAATGGCACCCACACTGGTGCTGTACTCTGAGAATATATCACTACTTACTATACTATCTAATTCAAATGTTTGCACTGGCAAAATGAACACTCCACAGATGAAAAGACACCCACCAAACACTACGATAACTACCAATCACGAGGAAAAAAATGACAGTCTAGATCAGAGCGCCAAATGGGCTGATCACCCGTTGGCTTGTCACACCGATTACGGAAACAACGGCAGATGGATCTATTTGTTGTTGCCCTAAAGACGCCGCTAGGCGTGATGGGAAACTACAACAGAGAAAATCAATCTGCTGTTGCCCTTAAGACGCCACAAGGCGTGATGGCCTCTGACTGCTTGGTCGGTCTTTGGCTAAGGACGGAAGAAGAAGAAGAAGAAGAAGATCAGAGGAGAGATAGATTAATATATACAATAGGTGACTGACTACGAACGAAAACAAGGGATACATGTAAACGTATTTACAAGATAGCAAGACGCAACGAGAGAACACACCACTTAAACACAACTGTTAAAGTATCTTTTCTATAACAGCATCAGCAGGCCACACAGGCCATCACTTCTGTTATTATGGTGCATAATGTTCTGTTAATGTTGATGGTTTGTAGAATGCTTGTGGGGGGTGTGGCGTATCCACTGACCAGGACAATGTCAGTAACGTCGGGCTTACAGGTGGCCGACAGGTGTGTAAATATATATGTATATATATATATATATATATATATATATATATATATATATATATATATATATATATATATATATATATATATGCGAATGTCATGGGTATTTTAGGTTTGTTTATGTTCAGCAATCACCCACACCACAGTAACGATTGTCAGGAATAGACCAACGGGTAAGACCAATGGTTTCCAACTCACAATATACAGTTTATTGACACAGTAACGTAGACATCAGGAACAGTACACTGTCACAAGTTATAATGGCATACAAAATCCATGGCAAATAGGTTGCAGATCACAGTAAATCACAGCATCTTAAATATCCAGAGATTGGTTGCGTACACCGCAACTCACAATACAGTTCATTAGTAAATATCTCAAATATCCAGAGATTGACTGCATACATCGCGATTCACAATACAGTTCATTAGAAAATATCTCAAATATCCAGATATTGAATCGCAATTCTTATTATATAATATTAGCCAACGTAATCCATGGCATTTTAATAATCTCCTGGAAAAAACATTCCCTTCAATAATCTATTTATATTCTCTTCAATAATATATTCTGGTCACACTAGCGAGACTAAGCAACCGTCTCGAAGCCCTGTCAGATACACACTGACTGAGATTATAGTTTCTCAATATAGCTCAGCGAAGTCGCTCGTGCGCGAACTAAACTGCTTGACCACTGAGCTCAGCTCATCCGTCTCTCCCCCCAAACTACTACTAAGAACATTCGAACACTTTTTTATTTAAAAAAAAACTAACACATACTCAGTTGAGCAATGTTCCCAAAAAAATATAGCGTACAAAAAAGTACCCAAATAAAAATCAACTCATTACTTTAAACGTGCTTATTAGAAAAAACAGCCCCGTACATAAAAATCCTTAACACTTAACTCCTACTAAACAAATATGACTTAACAACAACAAAAGAATTACCGAATGTACAAGACAATGCAAATACAAACCACACCGGTACACCTAACAACAACCGGGCTTGGAATGTTAAGTAAGGCAGTCGCAGGAAAACCTTCTGCCTTACTCCACCACTAAACACACACAGCGACACCCTAGAAAAAAGTAAGTCTAATCCAATCTTTTCCCACAAGTAAGAAGAGAATGAATTAAACTCGCCACCCGTCCACCCCTGAACACACGAATATAATATTAAACACAGCAGACTAAACAACAACTCCCCTTAACAATGAATTGCTGAGAGCTATCACTTTCTCTAACCACCAGCTCAATCCCACCAATCAAAATAAACTAACTGACATGTAAGCAAAATATTATTATATATATAATAATAAAGACCCCCAAGAAATAGGAACTGTAGTAAAAGATTCCCCCTAACTAACTAACCCCATATAAAGATACAGATAAGATTGCTACAGAGAAAGTGAGGAAAAAAAGAAGAAAAAAAGAGAAAGAAAATAACAACAAACCAATAAGCAATCTCAAGAAACAGACGTAGAACCAGACATTAGAGGATCAAACTGAACGATCAGTAGTATCAGATGGATAGATAGACAAGGGGACTTTTGGAGAAAGGAAAACAGAATTTAGAGGAAGACCAAGAAAGACATAAATATAACAAATCATACAGAGATTTACGAACAAAAAACTTAACTGATGGTCCAGCGACGCTTGACCACGTAGCTCCTCAGCACCGATGATGAAGATGAATACAAACTAACAGATCTCCACACACTTGAAAAGTACAAAATTGTTCTCCACTGTGTTATCCCGAATATCCAGACTGAACATCCAGAACACTGTTAAGAAAACCAGACTTCTTCACAAGTCTGTGTGCCAGAAAATACAAATATGTCCTTTGGCACTATGATATGCATGTGTCCACACAAAGTTCCCTTCACAGTTCGACACTTGAGAAATGCAACAGTCTCCAGCACCAAAAATTTCCAGGGTCACCCACTGGACAGGCACATCAGTGAAGTAAGGTCACGACAGGGGCGTTGGTAGGCCCCCACTGGACAGCCACTTCGATTTGGCTTGAAGACGACAGACCTTGGCAGGAACGCAGGAATTAATGTTCCCCAGGTAAGTATGGTCACGAGCAAACAAGATAACACTGTCGTAGACACCAGGCGTAAACCCAAAGCTTAAATACTATTACCTTATATCAATCTGTGTGCATATTTTCTAGCCTTTCTGATGAAAGTGAAGCCACTACGGCCTTTTGGATGCAGCCCTTATCTGTCCAATATAATCTATAGCCTACAGTAGACACCGTTTAGACGATGCCCAGTTGTCAGAACCAAACTATATGCTGTGGATTTATAACAATATTACTAGTACTGATAATAACAACAGGCTCGCTCCTCTAGGAGACGACCACAACAATAATGGCTGACACAAGGAATCAACACCTTGTACAAGTATTTCCCTTTAATATGTAAACGCACACAGTACAGCCACACACGGCTAACAAACATATGAAACACATATATCACTGCCAGAGAAAACTTGCTCATCAATTTATCTACTAGCCTCATACAACACAGTATGACCGCCCTGTGCAAGCAATGTACTGAATACCGCTCACCATGGCGGCCACCAGCTATGACAATGAAAATGTCCAAAACATAGAATACTTATAATCTGCGGTACGTAGGAAAAGCCACTAGATCATACACAAAATCTAGAATTACACAATATGATCCACTTAATCCGCAATAAGGCAAAACTTAGAATACACCTCTCATGGCACGCTCTTCTCAGCAAGAATGCTGGCACGGGAAAAACTACATACGTCCTCACTCGGACGCGGCTAGACGAAGAATGCTTTCTTGGCGCCTAATAATTCCCGCTTCCCCAATCACCTGACTTGCGGGTAGTTATCGCAATGTTGCCAAAACTCAGCGTCGCCATTCTGATTTTTCGTCACCGCGAAATAGCGCCGTGACAATAGTTCACGGTACGTTGGCGTGATCAATAAGTTGTAAATATAATAATCCAATAAAAATTGTCAATGCTATTTTTGAGTAGAGAATGATCCTTGAATGTGTATCTGGGACCCAAAGACGCAACAATAGAGAATGCAATCAGCGACCCATAGCTTGACTTCTTGCGGCAGGGTCAGCGAACCAGAGCTGACCAAGACCCTACTCTACCTCCAAGTGGTGGTCCTGGAAACAGGCTGCATCACTGTAGTCTGGCTGAGAGAGTAGGGATTGAAGAAGGAAGGCTAACCCGGTCCAAAAAAATGCCGTGCGGAAGTCGGCTGTGTCGGCCGAAAGGCACACATATCGCAGCTTCGCTGTAAACGGGCACAACGCAACCAACGTCCTTTTCAGGACGAACGAGGAAGAAGAAGACGAATTTGGATCTGTTTATGTTGGCCACCTTATGAGTCTACTCTGTTTACGTGGTTTCCCCCTCACTACAAAGAATATCAACTCTTCTACACGTTAGGGAGGTTTGGTAGAGAAAACTTGTCCTTTTTTTTAAATTTCCTATTTGATTTTTTTACCCTTTTCGTGTAGACCAAAAAGTCTTATCACAAATTTCTACCTTCAAGATGCTAATGAAATATGAAATGTGCAAGAAACATTGTATTCCATATTTAAAACTAAAAATTACTTTTTAGCCAACCTTTCTGTTTTAAAAAAAAACGGGGGAATAGTCAAGCATAGCTTATCTTTTCTTGAAATTAATCTCTCCCTTTCATAAATTTTAAAAAATCATAAGGTAAACATTTAAAAATTATTATTAAATAACTGGCTTAAGCCTAAATGGGATTTAATTTTTCTAACGTAGGCTCCATAGAGTTAATTTAAATATAGGTTGTAAATTGATTTTAATTATGTTATTTACAAAATGAAAATTTCTTGACAATATTAAATAGTAAAGCTACTGAAAACCATAAGCCAAAGCAATATGAATAAAAAAAATATAGCCTGCTCAGTCACTGCTCGCCACTGCGTACGCTAGCATCGCCCGACGCGCAAAGTTAAAAAAAAAAACACGACGTTCATAGTGTTTTCAATTACAATCTCTCGCGGAACCCTTAGCGACCGTTCCCGGAACCCTAGCGTTCCGCGGAAGACTGGTTGAGAAGCCTTACTTTACACCTTTCCCTACAAAATGTTAAGTCACATACTTTTTACATTGTTTCCGCAGAATAATGTTCACTGTGATAATGGTATATGTTATTACCAAAATAATTCACTTTTGTAGAGTTGCACAACTCCAGCAACTAAATATTTTACATAACTCAATACAAAGTTCATAAACAAATTTTAACTTTTATAATATTGCTTGCAACTCCGCCTTGGCCGGTCCCAAGCCCGGCTGAAAAAGGAGGAGGGCGGCCTGCATGGAGGCCGTAAGGAGGCAGCCCCTCCACCATGCAAAGGCACAACAGCCCAATCACCTATTTGCTTTAAATCACGATTACGCGAACTACAAGAGAGAAAACTGGACTGATTCTAAAGGCAACGAACTGGAACGGACTACGGACTACGACTTACGGAACTTGGAACACAAGAAGTATAAATGGGAAAGAAGAGGAGCTGGTGGAAGAGATGAGGAAAGCAAAACCAGAAATCCTGGCTATAACGGAAACAAAGAAAAAGGGACAAGGAGTCCTGGATCTCGATGGCGACACGCTGCTCTACAGTGGTGTACCCACATCTGAAAGAGCTAAAGGGGACGTGGGTTGCATTGTGGTCAAAAACCAAAAAGATAGTATCAAGGTATGGAACTTCGTCTCGGAGCGCATTATGGTTGTAAAACTAAAAGGAGAAACCATAGTCAACCTGGTCATAGTTTATGGGCCAAATGAGTATGAGAGAGCAGAGGTCAAAGAGGAATTCTTCGAGCTGCTTCAAAGGACAGTGGATGACTGCCTAGATGAAATTATCATGCTCGGAGATTTCTTTGCCAGAGTTGCAAATGACCATGCTCGATGGGGTGGAGTTATCGGAAGATATGGAGAAGATACTCTAAATGACAATGGAAAGCGACTCCTTAGATTCTGCAGTGAGCAGAATCTGATAATTACAAACACAAAGTTCCCCCATAAGCGCATACATGCATACAGTAGATGTGAACCAACAAAGAACGAGAAGTCAGTGATCGACTATGCCATAGTTAGGAGGAGCTCATTCAAATGTGTCCAGGATGCTAGAGTCTGGAGGGGCCAGAGATTGGAAGTGATCACTACCTGCTTACAATCAAACGAAAAACTGAAAGAGTTGCACAGCCCAGGAACTGCCCAACATCACGCAAGAAGCTAAGTAAACGAACGGGAGGAATGAGCGTTAAGATCTACAAGCTGAGAGAGCCAGAAATTAAGACCAGATATCAGGGGCTTATTGATACAGCGGTGAGAAACACAGAAGAACAACCTGATGACTTGGAAACCCTCTGGCTTAAATTCAAGGACATCATAAAGACAGCTGCTGCAGAACCATGTGGTGAAGTCCGACTTGGGAACAAGAGAAAGAGGACACCTTGGTGGACAGAGGAAGTCAAAGAGAAAATAAGAGAGAAGAAAATGGCATGGAAACAATACTTAGGAGCTAAAAAAAACAGCAGGACAAATAGAGAAATATAGAGAATATGTGACATTCAGAACAGAAGCAAAGAACAAGGTGCTAGCAGCAAAACAGAAGTCCTGGGAAGAATTTGGAGAAAAGCTAGAAGAAGATGCGCAAGAAAACCAGAAATTGTTCTATAAGACCCTAAAGAACACGAGGAAGGAAAAACAATGCCCTCTCAAATTGATAAAGGACAAGCAAGGCAAATAGTAGTAGTGGTAGTTGTAGTAGTAGAAGTGATAGTAGTATTGGTAGTAGTAATAGTAGTAGTAGTAATGGTAGTGGCAGTAGTAGTGATATTTGAAGTGGTAGTGATAGCAGTAGTGTTATTAGTAGTAGTGTAAGTAGTAGTTATACATTTATAAAGGACAAGCAAGGCAAATTGCTTACTGCCCCGAAGGAAGTAATGGAAAGATGGAAATAATATTTCTCAGAACTCCTTGATGGTGAGCAAAGTCAAGCATCAGAAATGATAACCACTAGCACAGAAGAGAAAACCAATGGTGGTGAAGATGACATAAAGATGAAAGAACTGAAGGCAGCACTGGAGAAAATCAAGATGGGCAAAGCAGCAGGGCATGATGGTATAACACCAGAAATGGTGAAGTACATGGGACCTATTACTCTTAAGGGTCCTACAGGCAGCGTGTTGCAACAAGACCATACCAAAGGATTGGGAGATTGCCATCATAACACCAATTTTCAAAAAGGGTGACAATCGACAATGTGGAAACCAAAGAGGCATATCCCTTCTCAATGTCCCTGGTAAAATCTACTCTAGAATCCTAGAGCAGAGACTCCGACGCCAGCTGAGTCACAATTGGATGAAGTCCAGTTCGGATTCCGAGCAAACCGAAGTACTCAAGACCTAATCTTCACACTCAGACAGCTGAGTGAAAAGGCCCTTGAGTATAAGAGTGAGATCCATCTTTGTTTCATAGATCTGGAAAAGGCGTTTGACAGGGTCCCCTGGAGCAAACTTCAGGACTGTTTGGTAAGGAAGAACATTCCAGCACCTCTGATTCATGCTATACAGAGCTTCTACAAGTCTTGCAGAAATTATGCGAGGACAGAAAACCAAAAGTCAGAAGAGTTCAGGACCATCACTGGTGTAAGACAATGTGATATCATGTCACCTTATCTTTTCATACTCCTCATGGACGATGTC
The DNA here is from genome assembly GCA_024509875.1 of Oreohelix idahoensis. NCBI lineage: Eukaryota > Metazoa > Mollusca > Gastropoda > Stylommatophora > Oreohelicidae > Oreohelix > Oreohelix idahoensis. Next base: position 15,022 of record JAMPIV010014518.1, on the reverse strand, counting down.
ATCAAGGCATGTAAGGAGAAAACAAGAAAGTATTCAGTGGGTTACTGGCAGTTGAGGCAGGTCTGTATTTCAGAGCTGGCATTTGCTGATGATGTTGCCCTGATTGCTAAATCAGAGGCACATCTCCAGTGCAACCTGCAAGTCTGGAAGGAAGAGCTGGAGAAGAGAGGGGTGGACATAAGCAGCTCTAAAACAAAATCCATTGTAATATTACGAGAAGAAACAAGACACCAGATTAAGCTGGGAGAACAGGTCCTGGAGCAGGTCGACCACTTTAAATACCTCGGAGCTATTACAGACCGAAAAGGAGGCAACAAAAAAGAGTTGGCCACTCGAAAAGCAGCACCTGGGAGACTTTTTCAGGCCATAAATCGAGGATTCCTCAGCAAGAGAGAGGTTGGTAAGAAGACGAAGATGGCTGTATACCGCTCCACCTATGTCCCAGTCTTGACATATGGATGCGAGTCATTGGCAATGACTACAACCCACAAAAGCCAGATCCAAACCTCAGAAATGAGGTATCTGAGGAAGGTAGTTGAAGTATATAACAAGAATAGACATGGTCGCAACCAGACGAAACTTCAAGGCCTAAAATCCCACCCCCTGCAGACCCAAGTAGAACAGTCCCAATTAAGATGGTTTGGCCATGTCTGCAGAATGGAAGAAGATCGGCTACCACGACAAGCATGGGAAACAGAGAGCCAGGGATCCAGACCCTCAGGACGACCCAGAGTCCGCTGGGACGACAACATTAGACAATCTTTGAAGGACCGAGGACTAGAATGGAACCAGGCCAGGAGAAAGTCAGCCGATAGGATAGTCTGGTGCTCTCTCTCTTCCAAACCTCTACACCTCACGGTAGAAGGGGAACGACTAAGTTAGTAAGTAATATTGCTTGCACAAGTTTCACAACAAAACATTAACTTCTGTAAGGCTGTACAACTTCCGTAACATAATTTTTTTACATAATTCCCTAAAAATGTTCACGAAATATGTTAAATTTTATAATGTTGCATGCACTAATTCCACCACAAAATATTAACTTCCGTATCGCGTTATGACATTACCAACAAAATATTATATTTAACTCTGTACAACTTTTGCGAAAAAATGTTAATTTTCATAATGTTGCATGCACAACTTACACAACAAAATATGAACTTCTCTAACTATACAAATTTAGATACTAAATAGTGTACATAATTCCTTACAGCGTAATAAAAAAATGTTAACTATTGTTATGTTGCATACAACTACTTCCTCAACACAATATTAAATTTTGAGGTGACGTACAACTTTATCAACAAAATATTTTATGTAGCTCCCAACACAGCTCACAAAACACTGTTTTTATAATGTTTTATGCACAACTTCTACAACAAATTATTAACTTTTCTATTAAGTTAGCAACACACTATTTTATATAACTCTGTACAAAGTTAACAAAAAATGTTAACATTTATAATGTTGTATGCCCAACTTCCACAACAAATTATTTACTTTTCTGGTGAGTTAGCAACATACTATTTTATATAACTCTGTACACAGTTAACAAAAAATGTTACCTTTTATAAAGTTGTGTGCACAACTTCCACAAAAAATATTAACTTCTATAGTACTGTACAACATAATTAACAAAATATTTTCTTTAACGCCCTACAATGTTCGCAAAAAAAAACGATAACAATAATTATGTTGCAAGCACAACTTCCGCACAAAAATGTTAACTTTTTGTAGTGCTGTACATGCATGGAGGCATATCTGGAGTCATCTTTATATGACCACCAGCTATGCCTAATGCTACAATATACAGACGTGGAAGTGAACCTCTGTCTGTGAGGTTAATTACATCCTCATGGACTCTTGAAATCATCCACACACTTCCAGGGATTCCCCGTGTGGTTAAACTTGTTGAGAACCCAGCATTGCACACTAGGCTTGGAGAAGTCACTTGAGCCTCAGGGGTAATTCTTTGGCATCGACTAGGTTGACTGCATGCAGAAGGAATTCACTGTGGACCCAGTGGAAGCTGAGAAGTGGCTCTGTGCAGGACGTGACAATTCCTTGGGAGAGCCAGGACCAGTGTACAGTATTTTAGCTCTCTATAGTTGGAGAGCCCCCTTGGATGGCGGGGAATGCACAGTATGCTACGACTTCTTACTCATAGCTTGTTGCCAGATGTGATGATCCTTTAAATGCAAGCCAAGCTGGAGAAACTGGAGCTCATGACTTCAACTCAACACGCATCGGAATGGCAGAATAGCCACAGGAAAAGCCTAGATCTACAGTGTAGTAGTGCTGTACTACTTCATTAACAAGATATTCCCTTTGATGTTCACACACACACACAAATAAAAACTTGATAATGTTGTATGCTCAACTTCCTTTAACAAAATATTCACTTCTGTACATATATTACTTTAGCAACAAAATGTGAAATATACTTCCCTCTATCATCATCATTACCACCCTTCAACAGCCCGATTAGCAGAGTTCTTCAACAAACTTATGCCAGGTCTTTCTTTATCCTCCTCGTAATTTTCATTTCTGTCTCCAGTTATCGTTTCCGTCGACCTCTTCTTCCTTTACCTGGAGAATTCCAGAACCAGAACTACGTTGTACTGCTAGCAACAGTTTCTTCATTGTGTGTGTCATATCAATCGCCATCGTCCCCTTCTCATCTCTTGTTCCACTGGTACTTGGCTGGTTCTTGTCTTCAATTAATTCCCTACAACGTCCGCAAATATGAATATACCCTTTTATTCTGTGGCAGTTTGTAACAACTTCCACTACAAAATATTAACTTTTTAAGTGCATTGTAACATTAGCAAGAAAGTACTCTTTATAACTTCCTACAAAGTTAACAAAAATGTTAACTTTTATAATGTTGCATGCACAACTTCAACAACAAAATGTTAACTTCTGTGAGTGTTGTACAACTTCATTAACAAAAAGTAATGTTAACTTTTATAACGTTGTATGCACAACTTTCAAAACAAAACGTTAACTTCTTCAGTTCTATACCACTTCATTAACAACATATTTCCTACAACGTCTTCAATAAAAATGTTAACTTTTATAATGTTGCATGCATAGCTTCTACAACAAAATATTAACTTCTGCAGCTCTGTACAACTTTATTATCATCACTTTTCAACTCCAAGGAGCACGGACCTTCAACAAACGTATGCCAAGTCTCCCTGTCCTCTGCCATCAGCTCAAGGTCTTTCCATATATTCTTCATCCCTTCATGTCAGTCTTCAGTTGTCTTCTCCATGTGTTCTTTGGTCTTCGTCTGCCTCTCTCACCCTTGGGATTCTAGAACAAGGGCAGCCTTGTAATGCTATCAATAAGTTTTCTCAGTGTGTGTACTATCCATTGCTTCATTGACGAAATATTCCCTACAAATTTCACAAAAAAATGTTAACTTTTCTAATGTTACATGCACAACTTCCACAATCAACAATTAAATTTAGCAGTCCTGTTCAACTTCATTAACAAAAAATTATCTACGACGTTCCCTAAAATATGTTAACTTTTATAATGTTGCATGCACAACTTCCACAACCAGACTATTAACGTCTGCAGTGCTGTACAACTTCATTAAATGAAATATTGTATATAACTCCCAACAAATTTCACAAAATTAAATGTTAACTTTTATAATACTGTATGTACAACTTGCACAACAAAAGATTAACTCCTGTAGGTCTGTGACATTTCATTAAGGAAAAAATCCCTACAACATTCTAAAAAAAAGTTAACTTTCAAAATCTTGGTTGCACAACTTTAACAACACCATATTGACTTTAGCAGTTCTGGAACATTTCATTAACAAAATATTCTTATAAGGTTAACAAAAAATGTTAGCTTCCATAATGTTGCATGCACAACTTTCACAATGAAATATTAACTTTAGCAGTTCTGTACCACTTCATTAACGAAATATTTCTGACATTGTTAATACAAAATGTTAACTTTTATGTTTCATGGACAAGTTTCACAACAAAATGTTAACATTGGCAGTTCTATCCATCTTGATTTTCGAAATATTCCTTACAACATTAACATATGTTAACATTTATAAACTGTGCATGCACAACTTACACAACAAAATATTAGCATATCCAATTCTATACTGTTTCATTAACAAAATGTTCTCTACAACGTTAACAACAAATGTTATGTTTTATAATGTTGCATGCACAACTTTCACAACATAATATTAACTTATGCAGTTTTGTACCACATCATTAACGAAATATTCCTAGAAAATGTTAACTTTTATAATATTGCATGCGCAACTTTCACAGAAAAATGGTAAATTCTGCAGTTCTATACCACTTCATTAAAAAAATCTTCAATGCAACGTTAAAAAAAAATGTTAACATTTATAATGTTGCATGCACAACATTCCACAACAAAATAACAAACTTCTGCAGCTCTATTCCGAATACAGTACCGTACCAACTTTGTGATCAGCGGTGTCAAAGTTTAACGAACACCTCAGACTAAATATTCCGCCACCGATTAGAAACAAAAAAACCCAGTGAAGGGAAATTGCCCACAAATATACAACTGCTCTACCACGCACCAAGATAACTCTAGCGTGTCTGCGGCAGTTCTGTCTCACACCCCGACCCCATGTGAATGTTGATCACGTACTCCGTGCAAATACGTCCTTGTTTTATTGCAAGATCTCCACTTGTTTCACTCAAAGCCGTTGGGAAAAGCGTTGCTCGTTTAAGTCGGGAGACAGTGATGAGATAAAAAGAAGAAAAAAGTATGGAGTTCGGGAATTGAGAGAAGGAGAAAGCACAGAAAACAGCGCGAGGAAATCTCGTGCACTACGGCTCTGTCACGTGCCGCGCTGGGAGTAGATAATGAGTGATCTTTTCCTCGTGAGTAGGTTCCTTACTTTGGCCAAGAAAGCAGTTCCTTTTTAGTTGTTGCTTGAATTTGACTGCTTCAGATCGTAGAAAAGTGGGAACACTTTTCTCTCCCGTGTAAGCCTCGTTTTAAAGTGTATTTGGCACGCGAAACCTGACGACATTAGCACATAATTTAATGCAAGACATCATAAGGATAATTTAATTCTTCTCGTGCATCACAGGGGAAGAGATTTTTTCCTGACGGAAATTACAGTTATGCCCTATCTAGAGTTCCTTCCTCTTGTTAAAATTTCTGCTAGCTCTTCCGCTTAATTTCCGTGTTCAATTTTTTTTGTCATTACTCCTTTTCCAGATTATTCTATATGTTGATTGAAAAGTTACTTCCAATTTTTTGAAATATGCATATCCTCATATGTATTACTGAATAAAAAACAAACAAAAACATTGGAATAATAACTGCTGTTAGGCTAATTTTATTTTTTTTCGTACGCCCGCTATTACTCGATGCGAAATCTCAGGTTAGTATGTTTAACCTGAGACTGGTGTGAGCCGTGCTGGTGTAATGGTTACCATACTGCGCTAGCGATCAGGTTTTCAAGGTTCAAGCCCGGGCGCGGACATTTGTAGATGTGTCATCGACCGGGATTTTGACTGAATAACCTGAACGGCTCCTGAGATAAACCCTCTGCGGATGGGAAGGAGCGAAGCTCCTGACCGAGTTGGAAGGACAGTCCACAGGCTCCCCAGCCTCACAATGACATGTCATTGGGCCGAAGGGCTGAAAGCCCAAGTGCCGCTGGTTAAGAAAAAACAAACAAAAAAACCTGAGACTGATATTACGTGAGTATCCCTTTTTTCTTGCACATAGACAGGTGTCCCTCGCCATTCAGGCAGATACTCGCCGATTTCGGAGGTACCCATTAGAGCTGGGTCGGCTCAGGATCCCGGTCGACGAAATCTTTAAATGTCCTCGCCCGGGTTTGATCCTAGGTCACCCGGTCGCCAGCGCAGTGTGGTAACCACTACGCTAGCGCGGCTCCCGTTAAGCAGAAACAACATACAATAATTTAAAAACTACAACTTGTCAATAAACAGACGAAACAAAAAGCTAAAGATAGTAAAAAAAGCAGATCCTGCATAAGCGGAATAAGATATTTAGAGACTTCATACCAGCTTCGAGAGGTGGGATGGTCAGATCCATTCCTCGCTGCCTTTGCCCTTCCTAGCTCAATAGCAGAGTCGGGTACCCATATACAGCTGGGTAGACTGGAGTGTGACGCCACTGTGTTTCGAACCCGGTGCTGTTGCTGCCAGAGGTCAGCGCTATAACCACTGTGCCACAACAAAAGGACAACAAATATTGCTGCCCCCTTACGAGGTCATATGTAAGACATGCTGGTTCTAAAGTTGAGCTTTAATGCAAATGTGGCTTTGCATTTTATTGCAAAATAAATAAATATTAATTCTCTTTATTTTGTCGTTTGTTTCGTTAAAATTAGTTGGATACGAAGGAAGAAATAACCATTTAAAAATTGGAAGTGACATTTCGATCACCTTGTATATAGAGCAGTGAGGTGACAAGGTTATGCGTCTTACTAAGACAAAAGACATGGAAAACCTACATTGCGGCCACAAGACCTTCGTCAGGGATAAATGAACAAACACATAAAGTTTGGTTTTTAGTTTTAAGGACTACCTTCATTGCACACAGACAACTCCATCAGTGCTCCGATCTTTTCCCTTAGATCACAAAAGGATGATTTCAGCACAGTGCACGAAGTCTGTAGCACCTGCAATGATCCCAATGTGTGGTTATAGAAATCACGCATTTTATAAATATTTTTGTGGTAGGTAGGTTTTCTAAATTTTTAAATTTTGCCTGGGAAGCTGTGGTATGGCCTACTTTTACGATTTCCAACTCCCTAAGGATTTTTTAAGTGCATAACTAGCACACGGGACCTCCTTTTTTTACGCCCTTATCCGATAAGGATAGGCATCCGATCTCACTACCCAGGACGTCAGGAGGAGTATGACATCATTAGGAACCACTAGCTCTGGAGAAAAAAAAGTTTATTAATTATATTCCCTGTGCATGGACAGAAAAAAACATGAAAAATAAATTGGAATACACCTGATAGTCCGCCGTGGCTAGATTTAAAATAAATATTAGACAAACATAAAGGTATGTTTTCAGGCACTCGTAAGAAATAAAGAAGTAGAACACTAGACAACAGAAAAACAATAGACGTGAGTGGCTTACCCAGGACTCGAAACCAGAACCTTCCGTACGTTAAAATGTCCAAAAAACGCAGCAAATTATCTGTTTTAACATCCTTTGTGAGTCAAGAACACAGACTCCAGCGTATAGCAGCTTTGCGTGCCTGTCACTCCAAAGTGGAGTGATACCCCCATTATAGCTCTCGTAAAAATGTTGGCCGGTGTTGATGTAGATTTGACACCGGTTTAAAGAACTGGAAATTGTCTTCTACAAGTTTCGAGTCTATATTTATTTGTGACATGAAACTTTGTAAAACAAGCACCGACAGACGTAGCCCTGGGGAAGGGGGGAAGGCGGAATGGGCTCCTGGGTTATTTAGTTTGATGGGCCCTTTTAGCTTGAATAATATAACGCTTTCATTTTAGCTTGGTTTGCCACTGAGGCCTTCAAAAATAGGCAGGCCCTCAAGGATTACGTACACGGAATCGTGTACGCAAAGTGATAAGAATAAACGTAGCCCCCAAAGCAGATACTGCTGTAGGGATTAAAGTGTTATCAAATTCAGCTTTTCTTGATGTTGGATGAACAGTTGCCTTACTCGCTACCTTTGCCTTCCCTAACTGAAGAGCAGAGTCAGGTACCCATTCATAGCTGGGTATACTGGAGCGTGACGCTACCAGGTTCCTATCCCTTGTTCGTTTAAACCAGTGGTTCTCAACGTGGACCATATAGCCCCCCCCCCCCCCGGAGCCACGCTATATTTTTAAGGGGCTACAGTAAGATGGTAAAGTACCCTTGTCCAGCTAACAGCGACTATGGCGGGGGTGGGGGGGGGGGGGTGTCTGTAGCGAAATCTATGAGATCATCGCTAAATTCAGTAAGATTTTAGTCCTATGATAATAAATAAACCCGCCCGCAGGTGTCTGACGATTGTCATCTTCGACGCCAGTAGAACGCTGCCTTTGGTGCAGTGGGAATGCTTAAAAAAATGACCCGCCGTAAAATCTAACACGCCTTTTAGTTTCGGTTTCGAGACGTACAATTAACATTTTAACATCTTGCCTGATCTGCTGCACGAAACTGCGGCAAGACTTATAATTAACGATCTGCCAGAACTGTGACACCCAAATCCCGTTTGAATTAACGTAGTATTTTAACTTTAATGCTATAATTAGTAGTAACTCGGACATTTTTCAGTAGCAAGAAAGAAACGACTGTAATAATTAACGCCAATACTACCAACGTTCTGAAAAAAACCCTCTTCGCTCTGCACGTGGTTCCTTTACTATAGACACGCTGTGGGCAAAGCCAGCAGATATAAACACACCGACAGTTCAAATTCTCGCCGCGTAGTGTATTTCTGACGTCACTCAAACTAGTTGGTTTATTTGAATAATGAAAAAAGTGATAGAGAATGGAGGGGGAAGATGGCCGACTTGTGTAAAAGTTATATTTGACGATTGACAGTGACAAAACTGAAAATTTAAACCATAATGAAACTGACCATAAAAATCATATATTAGGATAGCTTAGTGTCTCCTGAGAAATAATATGTTTTAATATATATGGTAGTGTCGCAGATATATTTGATGGTGCACTCCAATTGTTGGAGAATGAGAATCCAATTGTCGCATAAAGAGTTTTGTATAGTAAGGAAGATGTGTAGAAAGCACATAGACATTTAGACACTAGTTTTCACAGATGTGAGCTAGTGTTGAGGGAAAGAGTTAACAGAAGGGCACAGGTTGGTGTCAGTGATTCTCTCACCTTTCAGACTACCAACTCTTGTATTTTTCTGGCGACGACTAACTCTTTCTTACTCTAATCTTTTTGAAGATGAACTAGTAGTAACAAGTAATACAAAGAGGGTTGAGAATGTTTTTCTGAACAGAACATACAATCTACTAAGTCAAACTCAGAATGATGGTGAGTTACAGAATGTACATAATTACTTTAATTACAGTGAAAAATAAAATCAATGTTGACATATACTTTGGAAAAAAAAAGAAATACTAGGAAATTTAGAACTGTCAGTGTCTTTGGTTCAGATAAGAAGTAAGAGGCTATTTTCCTCACTGACGAAAGTTTATTCCTACGGCTATTTCGTGGAAAAGTGAATTCTGATTTTGGTCTGGGTTTTACGTAGACTTATCTGCTTGGACTTCTCCTGGGCGTCACAATAGGTAGGGATTACCAACTGGAGAATTTGATTCAGTGGGGCTACAGTCCAAGAGATGACTAGGCTGTTCGTTCACCTGGTTGTGAAGTTGAATTATGATGTTCAGGTGCTGACGAGGTGTTGACTGCTTAAATGCTGTAGACTGCTCAGGGTTGCTATAGACTGCACAGGGTTGCTGACTTGTGATCACCGCGAGAGGGTTTGAGACGTAAGCACTAGTTCTCTCTGTAGCATAGAGCAACTAGGCGGTTTACTCGCAACAATTTACAGCAATCAAAATCCAGAAACTGGCTAGGATTCTGCAACTGGGCGCTCAGGACTGATCCACAGCTTAAGAAATAGAACTTTAGTAGCGTTACTCTCAATCACATATACTTGTAGATATGAGGTAGTTTGAGACTTCTATTCTATAAGCGTGTTTTCTCTTTTAGCGGTTATCAGCAAGTGATCTTAAAACTCAGCGTTCGTTTGCATGAAGTTAAAACATCTCCTGATTCCCACGTCCAGAGTTAATTATTTCCCGTCTCATGCTAAGACACGTAAAAGATTTATCGACGGTCTCCAGTTGACCACTGAACACCGAAACATGATACTCTGGGAACCACTGGTTTCGACCAAGCTAATAAATCGTATAAGACATCCTTAAAGAAATGCTTTTAAGTGTCTTTGTAGAAGAAGATAGAATTTGGATAGAATGACAGGACTATTAGTGAAGACTTGAAAAACAGCTAAAGAAACGATCGCAGGTGCAAATATTTCCGTAGAGAAAACAGACTAAATGTGAAGGAATAGAAAAGTAAGGAATTTTAAAATAATCTAGACAAAACCTTCGAGCACTCTGTGACAGGTAGTCCAATTATTAGCCAAGTTATTGAGATAATACTATATGTCTACGAACGCTAGGACGGACAGACTGTTGTTTTTGCTCGTTTACACATAACTTTATTGGGGACGCAAGTTTAAAAAAGATGCATTGGAGTAATTCAAATCCGATTGGGTGGTATAAAAAGATAGGAGTAAAGGGGGGAGGTAGGAAAATGTTAACCAAAACTAAACATCTTTTTGTATTGGCATAACTAACGCAGACTGACCAAGGGACTACGAGACACATAGTTTGTTTGGAATTTTGTTTTTGTTTTTTTTTTTCAAAAACTAAATTCAAAATTTGGTAGTCGCCTGATTTCATTGGCCAGCTCTAATAGATATTGGCCAAGGCTTAGGGGTCTCGTGGCCATTTGACAAGAAATTTTTATATCAACAAGTACGTTGAGATCAGCTGTGATAAATTTTAAAATAAATACTAAATTCACAGTCTGGACAGGGCAGAGAAAACTGAGGCCATATCTTTTGCCAGTCAACGTTATTTGTGACATATTTCTTTGAATTTGTGGTAAGAATGCTTTATGTATTAATATGCTTGATTAAAACTGCAAAAGTTAGATACTGCTATTGGGAAAAGTGAAGGACATGCCGGAAGCAACCATTATTGAGTCCTCACATTGAACTGTATTTGACTGTTGCATATTGTTATGATTATGTATTAATATTATTGTATTGGAAGATGTTAGTAAGCCTCTGTGTTCCATGAGCACTCTTCAACATGGCTAAAGCGTTTATAATAAAGAAAAGAAAAATCATACCAAAGGAGATGTGGTTACTCCACGTTATTGTATTGAAGAAAATTATGTAAAAGTACAGTGGCGTATCTGCCATAGAGACCTGAGGTGTGGTCACAGGAAGGTGTGAGTCATATAAATTAGGGGCTGGTGCACCTGTATGCACCCGAGGCTGACCTCGTACCATCATGTGTACAATAGTGATAAGAAATTGTGATCAGATGTAAAAAGGCCAGGGTGTCTTTTATTGGAGGGTTTTTTATTTCCTGTTACCAGCCGGTGACAGAAAACCTGATGAGTGATTGTAAAGAAAAAAGTCTCCTTTCAAAAGTTTATGCTGTCAGCAGATAGCCTGAAGGAGCTTGTGTGTGCCGATCTATATATTCTCTGCAGCGACATACTGACTTGTTATCTTCATACCAAGAATCCCAGGTGATGTGTTAACATCTGGGACATCTGTAGCGAAAGGTTTTCCTATTATGATAATAGTGGTAGAGCAGAAGTAGAATCTCTCTCCAGAAAGTATGAAGTTCCAGTGCCCGAGAAGTACACTGGTATCACAAGTGAGTTACAGCTGGGAATACTCTGAGCTGGACAATAGATTTAGGCTTCAGAAGTATAAGTTGCTACTTTCGCTATCGTAACCCTATGTGATAATATAATTAAATTTGAAAAGGTAACTCAAAATTTAACAGTTAAAAATTTAACAAGTCAAATGAGTACAATTATCCAATTTATTATGTACATCTATATATTCTTGTAATGATAAATGGGTGTTGGAAGATGGTAAAATGTATGATTATTTACAGTTACAAATTAAAATAACTAATAGAAAAAGTCTTGGATTTATCTTCCACTGAATTTATCCACGTCTGCTCGAGGTTCCTCCGACACACTGGAGTACGGAAGACTTTCCTTCAGCCCGCCCTATAACTACGGGGGACTAAGGTGTTGAAGTTTGGTTGACCTCTAGGCTTCAGTGAGCTGGATCAACTTCTTCAAGTCTTTAGTTTCTCGATCAGGAATGATCATAAACATTGATCATAAAAACCTGGAACAAGAAGTAATAGGTGGCCATGTTGTTCCAACAATTTCACCACCAACTACTGTTCATGATGCGACCATGTCTTCAGTGTTTGTATATAAATGAATGAATCATGGTAGTATGTTACAGAGATAGCATGATAAGATAATGTATACTGTGCAGAATTAACAAATTACATGAATAAATCATAGGTTATGATACATGGGTACGATATAACCTTTGCCTTCCACTTATGGATGTCAAGTCACTTATGTACTTGCTGGTATGTCGTAAGCTTCCAGGCAAGAACTAGCCATGATATATGTGGCTAACCAATTAATGGTTATGCTTCCTGACAATGCCGGTGAAGGTTATCTCTGGTTAGCGTCAGTCTCTTTTTTATTATATCTGATACAATCTATCAGAAATAAAATCTGAAATAAAATGATATTATTCATACATATATCTTTAATAAACTTACATACCCTCTTAGGATCTATAAGCTCACGGTGAGATTATTTTGGTTGAAGTTAATCTGCCCTGCATGCAGCGTGAAAAAATAACTTTTCTTGCAGATACTGTCTTCCAGTTTCTCACTTTGGCTTCTGGATTTGGTGTGTGTGATTTTCAACGCGTCCCTCTGTCCTTATATTTCAGTCTCTCGCGCGTACGAGAAAGCACCTCTAAAAGTCCCAAAAGATTTTCGTTTCATCTCCTGGTTTGAGGCTATTTGAAGCAATCTGTGTTTTTCCTGTACTTGTTTTTTTCTTCTGTTCACTACACACTTATATTCTTCCGTCCTTTCTATGTATCATTTCCTTTTCCCCATATGAGGCTTTCATTACATATAAGTTTTATACAAATCCGTTGAGGCTTGTTAGTGTAATAAATTTTTAAAGATTATTAGCTAACTTTTAGCCGATGTGATGAAGGTGAAAAATATTAATTATCTTTAAAACTATTTATATTTGAATAATATCCTTTTGGATATAATTCCTAGTCTATCTCCTTTGTTGAATTATTTTTATTTAATATTATTCCAACCGGGCGTTCTCCGGTAGTTAATAATTTAATGTCCAGTAAATGCAAACTTTGAAAGTCCGCCATTCATTCTTATTAGCTATTTCATCATTCTTCGGTAATACTGTATGGCTTTTAACCGTAAGTCACATTTCCCGTCTACTACAAACTTCAAAGAAAGACCGCCGCGCTGACCTTGCGCTGGTGTGTGTGTGTGGAAGTCGCGCTACACATTTTTTTCCACAACAAAGCAAGAGGAACCAAATTTCGCTACAACATCTGACACTTCATTCAAATAAAAATTGTTATTTCCAAGAATAAACAGAATTATATGGGGCGTGGTGAAACAACAGCTCCTCCTAACAAATGACTAACGCTAGTAGCTATTAAAATTGTAGTCTGTGAATACACCTACAGGAATAATATAGTGACATTATACTTATAGGACGAAGAGTCCAAACATTTTAGTTAATCAGTATATGTAAAATATATTTTCCTCATTTTTAAAGACCTGTCCAAAAGAGATGGCAGGACAGGCAGATTAAATTGTACAAAGAAAAAAGCATTCAATTTTAAAGAAAAATACGGACCGTGTGAGATCTAGGGAGGTAGCGTGAGGTTCTCTGATAATACATCATCATCATCATCATCATCATCATCTTTTAGAGTCAGGGGCCTACATTTGCTTGACCTCACACGGTTGGCACAGACACAGCTTTCTTTCCTTTTAGGTAACATCTTAACCTCCACAGCAAAGTAAACTTGCTACAGGGTCACAGAGGTAAATGAGGCTCAGAAGGGGGTCACAGAGGTAAATGAGGCTCATAAATGGGGTCACAGATGTAAGAGGCTCAGAAGGGGGTCGCAGAGGTACTTGAGGCTCAGAAGGTGGTTACAGAAGTAAATGAGGCTTAGAAGGGGGGTCACAGATGTAAGAGGCTCAGAAGGGGGTCGCAAAGGTAAATGAGGCTCAGAAGGGGGGTCATAGTGATAAAAAAGGTTCAGAAGGGGGTCAGAGGTAAATGAGGCTCAGAAGGGGGGTCACAGAGGTAAATGAGGCTCAGAAGGGGTCACATAGGTAAATGAGGTACAGAAAGAGGTGTGGGGAGGGGGTCATGAGCAAAAAAAAAGATTGATGACCCTTGGTTTAAAGTACCAACATTTCTTATGCCAATTCTAGAAATATTCATAGAAGATAAAAGTTGAGTCCACAACCTAGACTGTTTTCGGTTTTCTCTGTGTAGCGTCATTGGGCCTCCTTCCCAGAGGGCCTTCTTCTGTCTTGGGTGGCTCAATTGATTTGTGTTCTTTAGTGATCTGTCCATGTTGTATGTTGAAGTTTTTTTTGTGTTGTAAGGTAAAGGATCCCGATACACGCCCATTGAGGCATATTGGGAATATGGTGTTAGGCCCATATTTTCTTGACCATCGGCACACTAGGGGTGATGTGGTCAGCATCACGCCGGCCGCCTTAACCTTCCCAGAATTTGCTCTGGTACCCAGTTGGGGCTGGGTCGACCCAGGAGCCGTTTGCGGCCTAAAAAAAATCCCACCTCATCCGGGGATCGAACCATTTAGAATGTTTATGGACTTTTGTATGATTATGTGGAAGAGAAATGAGCATTGTGACAGAAAGAACATGGTGACGGACGATGAAAGAAATAGAGATGGGGCAGTAAGGGATGATATCGGTTTTTCTAACATACAATCTTCAAATCCTATTGTACCTTTATCTATTAAAAACTATCCTTTAACTCACTCAACTATTACCAACCAACAACATCATCTTAAAATAACCATCCACCACACCACTTTCCCAAATATCCAAATCTTCCCATAATAATCAACTTTATACCTTACCCCACTCTCCTATCCATACCACTAATAAATTATAATATATATCTTATTAACACCCAAAAAACCCTAAAAACAAATCCACAACACTTAAAATCGTACTTCATTGTATAGACAATAAGAAAATACAAATATCTAAACTCTTCTCTCTAACTAAACCCCACCCCACAAAAAATCCAAATCCAATCCCTAAAAACCACCACCCAAACCCCCCCCCAC